>JARJEB010010849.1:0-12613 GCA_030264535.1 Liometoxenus newtonarum | reverse complement strand
TATATATACCCAGAAGAACATTGTACTTCCATAATGTTATAAGTACTGATTTTTTATTTGTTGCATCAGTTGTTTTAAGTTGTGAATCTGGTCAGTGGTCCCCCACACATCACATGGATGAGAATGAGAAACACGGAAGAACTAGAATATAATTAATTCATCACCTACTCGTGCCGTGCTATAGAATAGGATATTTAAAGCAAATTTTAATTTTTTAATTGTGTACCATAGTAATTTCGTTGTTACTTTTTGCGTGCTTTATTTTTCATCAGTAAATACCAAACACAACAAACAAGCAACATTTCCCTTGAGTCCGCGGTTTCAATTTTATTAATTTCACAAACTCAATTATTATTTTTTAATGCATAGATGCGTACCTTCTTTACGTACTGGTATGGTACTCATAGAAGAGAAGGGTTAATATCGGAGTTTTTGAGACAGTTTTGCAAACAGGGGGAGAAAAATTGGTAAAATGTCGTTAACGTTTTCGTTTCTGCGTTCGTGTACGTTCCTCCGTTCCTCCGTTCAAAGACCATTGTGAGTTGAAACGAAGCACAACTCATTTCTGGTTAAAAGGTTTTTAAGTATAGAAATTAATATTATTATATTACCGATAAAGCGTTTATGTACTTGACAAAGTCCTTGCCTTTTGGTTGGCGAGCGCAACTCTTTCGTCCTGATGCGCACTGAGCAAGTTGATGTCAACTAAAACCCCCATCGCCTCATCATCATCATCATCATCATCATCGACGAAACGATAAAATTATTAAAGAAATTAAAGAAGAACAAGCACGAAAACTAAACTCAACCTGAAGACGACGAAATGTGATAAAGACGAAGCAACCAACAAAAGGTGAAATGAGATAAAGAAAGATTGGAAAGCCTGTGCATGGACTGACTTGCTTTGCCTTGCCTTGCCTTGCCATGGCTTCGGCTATGATGAAAAGAGTTAGAAAGAGGAGAATATAAAATATAATCGAATTTCCAAGAGACCTCGCGGTATTGTCTTTGCTCGTTAAAGAAATAATTAGTGCCCAGAGCTTTTCAGGCCCAAACCTTACCCCTCATTGCCAACTTTATGAAAATCCAAAATCCAACTATATACCGAAGAAAAGTAACAGAACGCATGTAGATCTATACACCTATACACAAGAAGAAGGAAGAGGAGTAGAAGGAGAAGGAGAAGATGAACAAGAAGGAAAATGCATGAAATGAGGTAGAGTATGAGTTGTTGTAGATATGGGCTGTGGGTGTGGGTGTCGGTGCGGTGCGCGGTATGATGGGAGAAATTGAAGAAGAACTTGATGGAAGATGAGGAAAAACTCCAAACGAACGATGCCGTTATAAATTAAGAGCGAGCAGTGTCGCTGTGTATACGCGTGAAGAATGCGAAATCATTAATATTTTTAATGATAATCGTCGTCCTGGCTTTGGCTGTGCCCGTGCTGGTGCTGGTGCTGGTGCTGCCTGTGCGAAATGAGAAATGACAATGTATGATGAAGGGAGAGTGGGAGGCGAGCAAAATATTGCCTCGAAGTGGAATGAAGAACGAGTGGAAAGAATCTCCAAGGAGTTGAGAATTTAACATGAGAAACGCAGCAAAGAGAAAGGAGTTTTATTTTAGTGAGAAACAAACATCGGAGTTCCGAGTTTGCATTGATATTTTAAGATTTTTCCAAGATGTTCCTCCGAACGATGTATGCTGGGTGAAGCAAGCAGGAGATGTGAGACTGAGAGTTTTGGTGAGGGTGCGAGGACGAGTGGAGAAGAAATAAATAAAGCTATTATTTTTCACAATTAAAAGCATCAACGTAGGCGGGCACAGAAAGACAGGACGATATTTTAAAAACGTTACGCTTGTCTTATGACAGTATCTCATTCAAACCAAACAGATAGAGAGAGAGAGAGAGAGAGAGAGAGATAGATGAGGGGAAGACGTAAAGAGAAGCAGATAAGAATAAGTTGAAAATGTATCAATTAATCATTTGCATGTACTTTTACATATTGTTACATAGTTAGAAGCAGAAATTTACGAAACGAATGGAAGAAAATTTATTTTTAGAAATTTCTACGCATCTTATTATTTGTTATCCTTTTTTTCTCTACTAAAATTATTCGTTTTGGTGTAAATGTAAATTTCCAAGGATTAGAATTAGAAAATACCGTGTTGAATTTTTAAACATTGACTCTTTCACATATTCAACCACATCATCTTCTTAATCTCTTCATAGGTTTTGAGCGTCTTTTTCTATTTCTTTTTTTTTTTTGGTCGCTTTATTGCCAAGTTGGTGCGGTGCGGTTCGGCATAAATTAGCCTAGCCAAGGCAAGCCAGTGAGTGGTGGTGTGTTTTGCATATGCCTGCGGGCATGACGTCAAACAAAAGAGATTAAAACAAGAAAAGAAGAAAGAAAACTGAGCTTTTACTCCACGTACTCCTCCTTGGTAAGACTGCAATACTGAAAGAGGGGGAAAAAAACGAGAAATTATGAGAACATGAACCACACACGTACCTATCTCCGTAGAAACGTTGCAGAATATGTTATAGTTTTTTCTTCTTTGAAAGACTAGAAAAGAAAAAGAGAAAGAAAAAAATGTTTTACAATTAAAGGAGCAGATATTAGAAGAGAATGAAGACAATGAGTGAGTGCAGTGCTATATGGGAATTGGGGAGATTTAAAACGGAATGGAGAACGTGCGTGCGTTCCCTTTAATTTTTTAATTAATGTCAGCCCAGAGTTCGGAGCCTTCGGAGACATTAAAGATTGCGCCCCGAATCTAAACTCTCCGAACGTCGAAAAGTGTAAAAATCTATTGTTCCCAGTACTGGTTTCGTTCATTCCATCACTCTCCTTTTGCATCCCTTGCCTCCTTCATCTTCATCAGCATATATGCAAAAGTTGGCAAAAGAAGACAAAGAAGGAACGAAAAGAGACAGATGAATGTAAAGTTGCGGCCACCGAGTGTGGGTACGTACTTTACGGTACGTAGTACATACGAGGATGAGAGTAAGGGTGTAGAGGGCGGGGGGGCTGGGAGGGTGGCTAGGTGGTATTGCATAGGAAGGGAAAAACGCGAAAACGCCGCGAACGTACGTAAGTACGAAACGAGCGAATGAGTCAAGGCAGGGGGAGATTAATTAAAGAAAGGGGGATGCTTGCTTTAAAACACACAGCACACAGCACACCACACAGCACCAGCATTGGCATTGGCATTGGCATACATACAGGAGCAAACACATACTCTCCCAAAGTCCTGACTCTCACACTTGCTCCACATTTACTTGCCATCCTGCTCCTGTCCTGCTCCTTCTTTTGCTTGCTCATTCTTCGTTTTGTTTTTTGTTCTTATTCGTTTTAATTTTACATTTTCTTTCTTCTTTCCTATAGCGGCATGCTCTCCATGGTCTTACTTATTCTTTGGAGAAGCTGTAGTGTTGGAAATCGTAAGGGTGGTGTGATGGTGGGGGTAGGGGCGAAGCAGGAGCAATGTTGGAAATAAGACGTAGATATATTGTACGGAAGAAGGATTTATAATGTGCACGAATATAGAAGTGTAGATGTTGTTGGTAGTAGTAGTAGGAGTTGTAGGAATGAGTAGAATTTATTTTTGATGTCTCTCGCGAGTGGAGAGAAAATTTTAATTGTGTTTTAAGCTTTTCTCTCTACCACTCATTCTCCCCGCTCTCCGCGCCACAGCACTCGCCCTGAAACAATTCCGCACATGCAGGAAGGAGCAAGAGGACTACTACGACTGAGATTTGAATGCGTTTTAAATATTCTCCATCATGAGGGAAAAGTTAAGAAAATTCAAAGAAACTTGAACAAAATCAAAGAAATGTATACCTATAGTTTAATGAAAAACTGAAGGGATGCGATGGAAAGAAAGAAAAAGAGTATATATATATTATTGCAAACATGGCAACACAGCAGAAAATAAATTATCTATTTGTATCTGTATCCTCAAATTAGAAGAAGCAAATTAACTCAATAATATAAGCAAACAATAAGAAAACTTGATGAAAATCTGAAGGATATTGAGATGTTAAAATGTTGAGACGTAAATGTTAAGGTCTCAAGTATTCTTAAGCATATAATGGAATGTTATGAACTGAAGAACTCGAGAAAATAGGAAAGGAAGACAGAAAAATGAAAGGATACCCCACTAGATGTATAAACAATAAACATGTTATAGAAAATACAACCACCCACAGATTAAGAAAGGTTGTTTTAGTGTAACAATTTGAAGAAAATTTAAGTTTTCTCCTGATTTCCCATCAGTCGCAATGAAGTTAGCTGGCGCGGATTTCTATTTTTTTTTATTTTACATTTTATTTACTTAATGTTGTTGCAATGTTGTGTCGAGTTGAATGAATATCATCTGCACATCTTCATATCGTTACGGTTTCAGTTTAAACTCAATGACACTCGTCTCATTCCCGTTGAAATTGTTTGGTTGAATTGTTGAGCGGCATGGTACTGCATGAGGTCCTTCTGTTTCAGTTCCAGCTTCAAGTCCCTGCGCCCCCTGCGCCAATGATGCTCTGCTTGTCTGTACATGTGCTTATGCTTCAAACATCCGTTCCAACTGCAATTCTCCTACTTACTCATCGTTCCTCCTTTCTTCTTCCTGGATGTACAATCGTATTCGTACTAGCAGAGGCGTAGCAAGAAAATGGAAGGGTTTCCTGGTGTAGTATTTAATCAAGAAAGAAACATTTTAGTATAAATAAACATTTTATAGTATATTTTTCAAAATGAGTGTGTTATTGGGTATTGGGTATCGATGGAATAATGAGTCCATTATTCCATCGATACGTCATAATACAATGATTTAAATAAACATTTCCATTAAGCAACTGATTGTTATGACATAATTGGGTAATTGCGGTGAAA
This sequence comes from Liometoxenus newtonarum, assembly GCA_030264535.1. NCBI lineage: Eukaryota > Metazoa > Arthropoda > Insecta > Coleoptera > Staphylinidae > Liometoxenus > Liometoxenus newtonarum. Next base: position 7,720 of record JARJEB010010849.1, on the reverse strand, counting down.
TTTCTTTTTGCCGTTGTGGGCTCGGAAGCACTGCTTTCCCTTGCTTCATAGTAGCTACGCCACTGACTGATCCATACCTCTTTACTCTCAGGTAGCTATAATTTAACCGCTGATATCGTGAGTCCTGACTTCTGAGCCGTGCGAACGCAATGAGCTTTCCTCTTTCCATATTTCCATGCGCTGGTCCTTCAAGGAGTTGTTAACATACCTCATATTACCAAATATAGGTATTACCTACATTCCTACATATTTGCTACTTTTATACTCAGGTTGTGTTGTTGGATGGATGGAAATTTTATTAAGTAAAAAGCAGGAAATTGTGGTTGGGAGGCCGCGCGTTCAATATTTATTAGTAGATGTTTGTTTCGCACGTCATTTACGTTTTGTTGTCCTTGTTTGGTTCTAGTAGGTGGTATTATTATTAGTTCAGACACATTCGAAGAACGTACAGGAAGTGGAAGGTATATCAGGAAAAAGGAGCGTCTTGTTTCCTGCAGTATTCCAATTCCTGATGATCATTTTCTTCATTTCTTCATAACATATTGTGACTTGTGTTTATGTAGGTAACAAACACTATTTGCTGTTCAATCAATCAGTCAACAAAATGAAATAACATTTTCAATCGCCTAAAGCCTAGTTCTCACTTGCGAATATTTCTTACATATATTTCTTAAGGCAAAGTCAGGTGACGATAGCCTAAACGCACGGGTTTTCAAAAATTGCAAATATTCGCAAAAAGTTGGAATATTTTCAACTTTTTCCGGTGGCTGTCAAATTGTCCGCATATTCGCAACTGCGAGAACGCAAAGCTTAAAACATTAGTACCTACTAGTTTTAATCGTTTATTTATTTTTTGTCTCCATGTATATTTCATTTGTACTTATACCTATATGTGAATTCGGTTCGGATCGATACGCGAGACTTAATGAGCCACAGCTATAGAGCTCGCGAAAGAAGCGCGCCCACCACACTGATAGCAGCAAGAAATGAAAGAAATGAATAAAGAAGAAGGATGAGAAACAAGGATGGGGGCAATGAGTGTACGGGTGTGTGCGACGACGACGACGACGACGACGACGACGACGGCTTGATGAGCTAGCTATGCATTACGATTACGCTCTCTCGTCGGTTCACAAAGTCCAAGCAAGCACAGCCGCGAAAACTGCTCTTCAAGGGAAGCAAGGAACGAGGACGGGACGCAGCAGGACGGGCCGAGGGAGGACGAGTGCGGAGAAAGATAGACGTATATCTAATATAGAAAGAAGCGCTCGCGAAGACTGCGAAGAATTAAAATTGTGTGAGATGTGTGAGTTGAGTTTGTATGTTGTTTGTTTGTATTTGTGTGAGTTTTGCATGTGCTCGATGTGCATGTGCTCTCATTTTCTTATTTCCTCATTGCTTCGTTACGTAGTGTTAGTAGTTAGCATGCAAACGTGAATGTGTACACATCAGGACTTAGACTTAAAGGGAGGGTGTGGAAGAAGCTTTTAATTTTTTTTTTTCGTTTCTTTTCTTTTCTTTTTTTTTCTTTTTGCTTACTTTCCAACATATACAATTAAGAAACGTACACATGCATGATGGAAGTACAGAAAAAGCGGGTTGAAGAGCGCGGAATGGGCTGGGGGTTGGGGGGACGGTTTCATCCCTCATTTCTCATTCCTCATTTACACCAGCGAGCATGACGCGCTCTTCCTTGGTTGAACATTTATGTTTACGTATATGTGAATTCGTATATAGAGTAGATGTGGACGCGCGCAAAAGTTTTTTTCTTTTTCTTTTAGTCCGCACACCACCCTTCACCGCCGCTCAGGACACCGCCGTTTGCTTTGCATACTTATACGAGAGCGTCTTACATGCAACGCCACTTAAAATTAAAAACAAACACAAACAGTACATAACATTGAGCAAAGTAACGTAACGTTGCTGCGAAATAATTTTAAAATAATAATTTTTTATTTTTTTTGCAAAGAAAATCATTTTATTTTTGTGCATTGAAAAGTCATCCTTCATTTTCTTCGTTTTTTTTTTCATCCTTCATTAGTCGTAACCTTTACTAAAACATGAAAGCTTGTGCAAAAGGGTTAAAAATAGCTGAATTAAACTAAACCTTCTTTCTGATTTCAGGAGAAACGCCGAGTATGAAAAAAGATAAAATCTTTAATTACCCAACCATCTCTTAAAAAAAAACTGTAAACCTTCGAAAAAAAAAAATCATTAAATGATTGACGCTCCATAAAATCCCTACATTTTCAATAGAATGGAATTGCCACCCTTTATCTTATGCACGAGAACTTAACAACCCCCACATTTATCCTTTCTATTGGTATCTATAGGTATATACGCGTCACCCTTCTACAACCCTTACACGTACGTATCGGTACGTACGTGCGTGCTTTCCCGGAAATTCACCAAAGAAAATCAGCAAAGAAAGAAAACGTTGCGTTACATTTTAGAAAACTGCGGAACGTCGTTAATGAAGGTTCCGCCGATGAATATTTAAAGGAACTTTAGGAGAAGAACGGCGGAAAGGGGTGAAAAATACGAAGAAGTAAAGAACAAGTGAGAAAAAGAGACTGGATGATACTGGGATGTACGTACCTATACCTACATAATGAGATTCGAAAAGAGGAAAATTGAAGAAAAGTAGCCTTGTGCGATGAAATAGGAACATGTGAGGGATGTGAAGGGGATAGACGCAGGGCCGTATTATCCATTATGCACTATAGGCACTGTGCCTAGGGCCTACGAAAATTGGAAGGCCTAACGAAGACTGAGATTGGAAATTTGAAAGCTTTAGCTTTTTTTTTTGGTCACCTCACTTGGGATGCGCTTTTGATTGATAGTTGAGAGTTTTTTTTTTTTGGTCACCACGTTCTCGCATATAGCATGTAGCATTTACTATTTTTTAGACTTGAGAGCTTTTTTTTTTGGTCACCGTTCTCTCTCGTATATAGCATTTACTAATATGCAATCCTGAGACTGCTCACAAAAAATTTTGCAATTCCCAGTCCGTCCCTGCCTACGAGAACTTAGTGCGTAGGGCCTACGACAGGCATAAAACAGCCCTGGATAGACGCGGGCGTAAAAGAAAGGGTTAAAGATGTAAAATAGAAAAAATCGGCACACAACTTTTCCACCATTTCCACCAACTGATTTGGTGAAATTAATTTTAATCGGAAAGTGGATATTGTAAAGACCAAATTTTCAAATTATATGTATAGTAAGTAATTCACATGTTGCATAATTCAACATTGAATTATTCAATATTCTTAGTCCGCGCAATATATTGAATTACCTAATTGGAAATTTAGTAAATTTTCAAATATTGAATAATTCAATATTCGCACTAATTTGAAAATTTACTATATTTCCAATTAGGTAATTCAATATATTGCGCGGACTAAGAATAATGAATAATTCAATATTGAAAAATTCAATATTTATTATTATTCCCACAATATCTATGATGCAAATTTGAATTTGAAAGGTTCAAACAAAAAAAAAGGATTTGCTACAAAAAGTTGCCTAAACGGAAAATATGTAAAAGAGAGTAGAAAATGTGGATGTGTTAGTTTTCCGGGCGCATTTTCATTCATTTGCTAGTTTAATTCATGTCCGTCCCATTGGACTAAGCTTTTCTCGGTGTCACCATCGAGGATTCATTCAAAACCACGGAGAAACAGAGCGACAAATATCAACTCCTATACGCTCCGATATATTTTCCCATTTTCTCATTTTACGAATTCGTATTGTTACAACAAGAATTAATATGGTAATATTTTACTTTTCCGGAGCGGTCTGGGACTGAAAAGTTCTTCACTTCTACATCGCGGAAAACCCAATGGAAAGTGAAAGAATGAGAAACGAAAGGCGCAACGCAACGATGACGAAGGACTAGGTACCGAAGCAATAACTTTGTTGCTACCATGATGGTATGAGGGGTGGAAAATCCTCCAGAGAAACTCTTGTGATTCATGAATAGACTTACTTCCGGTCATCTTTATACTTCCCATGTGAAGCGCAGTGTTTGAGGGCGACAAATTAAAATGAGAAATATTCACCACCAAAATCGCGACAACAACAATAAAAGCTACTGAACAAAAGGCAGGACTATAAACAAAATGTTGTGGCACAACAAACATTTCATATACGTATGTGGAAGAAGACGAAGAAAACAAAACAAAATACAACAAAACAAATATAATAGAAATAAGTTTTACTAGGTGAGAGATGGAAGCAAATATTGTAGAAATTCGATTAGGGCGCCATCTCTAGAAAGTTAAAAGAACTATATTCTATTTCATTCCCGCATATACAGAAAAAAAAAAGGACTAAATAAATGCAATAAGGATAATACACTAGAAGCAACGGAAAAAGGGTTTATGAAAGGATTTTGGGCAATTTAGTTTTTCAGTTTTCAAACCATTTAGCTAGACTACACTGTACCTTAAACACATAGGAGACTTAAACCCTTTTTTATGTGGATCGAACTTGACTTTCCATCCCTCTTTTTGATTAAATAAAATAAAGGTTTTTACTTTTTTAGGGCCTAAACCATCGAAGTGCCGAATAGTCACAAAGAAACAAAGCAAAGCAATTATCTCATCCCACACTCCCACACTTTCCACTAAAGACATTGTTAAATTAGGCTTGATGTCTTATTGGAACAATAAAAAAAGATTACTTCTGGATTAAACAGACATAAACATTACAATCCTCGATTTCGTTTATAACGTCAGAGTCAAAACAGAGAAAGTGAAACAAAAATAACAAGTGCCAAAATGTAAATGCTGGCTAGCAATACTGTTAAAATTATTATGTGAGAATAACTTTTCATACAGGTTGGTCAACTTTAAATAAATAAGAATGTGGCCAAATAAAAAATTGGCCAACCTGTATAAAAAATAATTCTGACATATAATTTTAACAGTGTTGCCACTTTGCAAGTATTTCCCCATTGGTGCGTTTAAAAAGTTTTTCTGGATTTTTCTAATTTTAATACATATATGTTTATTTTATTATTTATTTTGTGGGAAACAAAAATAGCAAGTGTCAAAACGTAAATACTGGCAACACTGTTAATATTAGATGTGAGAATAACTTTTCATACAAGTTGGCCAACTTCTTATTTGGCCACATTTTTATTTATTTAAAGTTGGTCAACCTGTATAAAAAGTTATTCTGACGTATAATTTTAACAGTGTTGCCACTTTGTGTGACAGTGTTTAAAATAAAAACAGTTTTTCTGGATTTTTGTAATTTTTAATATGTTTATTTTATTTTATTTTGTTGTTGTGACTGTAGGTAGGGTCGGAACCTTGCAACATACCTACCTACTACACTCATACACACAAGTTAGTAGATACACGATTTGTCTTCCGGTCCGCTTTGTCGTTTCCGGCCGACTTTCATGCCGCACAAGCGAACGTCTTCCGTTCCTCGTTCCACGTTCCCATTCCTTACACTTTCATAACAGGAATGTAACTAAATGTAACTTGTTTCGTCCATATTCATATTTCTATTCTGTTCTATTGTAATTGTGAATGAATGCAGTTGCACTTTGTTGTTCTAACTATACCTATAGTTATATGGTTATATCTATAGTTGTATAACGGTCATAAGTCAAAGATTTTCCCTTTTTCCTGTCTTCGGCCACTATTCTCTAGCTCTAGGTCTGTCTATTCATTTGACTATAATAAAATGAAACGAAAGGAACTGCACCTGCACGCGTTCAGTTCATTTTATACTTATTAATTAATTTTGCTTTAAATTTCATTAAGTAATGAAAAATATATTCTCAATTTGGATATACGAATGAGAAATGCTTCATTATTCCCAACATTTTTCCTTTCTTTTTTATGGGTTATTTGTAGATATAGCTTGTCATGGTTACTGGTTACATGTCTAGTAGACATAAATTTTTTGACTCCTTAAGACAATCGAGCTTTCAGTCCAAGCACAAATATATTACATGTATAACTAACTAGATCACAAACAATGTGCATGTTGTTTGCTAACAAACAAATAAAAAAGCGAGAAAAAGAAATAATATGTTAATGAGTATCTACTAGAATGATAAAAATTAACTGGAAACTACCACCGCTGTTATAGGTATACAGTGCCGGATTTTGGCATTTGGCCTAAGCTAGGCCAACTAGGCTTGTGCCTTGCGCGACATTTTTAGAGGGGCGGCAGGTTTGCGCGCGTATTACGTGATAAAATGTCATAGGGCCTAGGGCGGCACTAAAACTAAATCCGGTCCTCTAGGTATAGAAAAACCAAAACCAAGTGTACATGGACGTTGAAAAATTAAACAAACATATTTTACTTTTTACACTACATACATTACGAAATATACGAAGAAAGTAAATCCCTTTTGTTTTTTTTCCTTTTTTCTTTTTCTGTAATTTAGATTTTTGATTTGCAGATAACAAACTTGAAATTAGCGAATTGTGTTCGACTAGGACTTAATGCGAAGGCAGATTTTCAAATTAATGAAAAAGGTTAACCGAATTTTCCATAGTAATATTGAATTATTGCAAATATTATTAGTCAATACTTTAATATATGGCACTTCACTTGCCAAGAGAAGTTAACTCCGGTGGGGTGGATCGAATCCGCAAACGACGGGATTCTAGGCCCCTTGAGCTACAATTAAGATTAACAATTCGAGGCAGTGACGACACCAACTTTTCTAGTCTAATGCCCAGCATCTTCGGTTGGTATCGCAACTGCTCCGTAGCTCAATTGGTATAAGAGTAAGGCCTATAGTTACAGGTTCAATCCCCGGCGGAGTTAAATTTTCTTGGCTAGGGACACATACTGGAATCGGAGTTGAAAAACTTGTAATTTTCTATATCTACTTAAACAGAACTCATTTTCAACATCTCTGCGTCGAGAAATCAAATAATAAAGCAGAGTTCACACTTGTTTTACTATATTTATGACCATACCGTGAGAGATAAATTCGTCTATTTCTGTAACATTGATAACAATACTTACCTTCGTCTTTATTCACCATCGCAATCGAAAAGTAAATGAAAGAATACGAAAAAACAGATATTCCATTTACAGCCAGCCCAGTCCATGCCCACCATCATTCAGCATCGTTAATGACTTTCCATCCTTGTCCCGTTTTCACTCATTTGCTTCCGCTCAGTTGTCATGCATATATATCTTCGTCATATACTCGCCGTTCTTATTATGCTTAACTCTTTTACTGCAACTATTCGCTGCCCCTCAACCTCAACCCACCTCCACCTACAACTCCAACCACCCAAGTCGTCCTTCTTCTCCTGCCTATCTGCGATGGTGTGTACGTATATGTACACTGCACTTACTCCAGCGATGCGATGCGAAATGTAAAGCGCACCCCTGAACACCCTTTGCTTTCTTTTTCCCACTTCTTCCACTACTGTGTCCCTCTTCCGTTCTCTTTTCTTTCATTTGCATTTTCATTGAGAGTTTCGTTCATTTCTTCTTACGCGTCTCTTGCGCGGCCGTGCGCTGTATACTCATCAAGAAGGCTGCTTGTGTATGTATTCTTATATTAACATCGACTAATCAACGACCGACGTGCGAACCACCCTTATTTCAAGTGCGGCAACTTATCCGTGCCGTTCTATGCCCTTCTTGCCTTCTTTTGCATTTTCGCTTCGCTTTCTCGTTTCTTCTTTCGTCATTGATTCATTAACAACATTCGATATAAGTAGATATTACC
>JARJEB010010844.1:0-49475 GCA_030264535.1 Liometoxenus newtonarum | reverse complement strand
AATTCACAATATTTTAGAAATAATTCACAATATTTTAGGAAGAATTCACAAAGTGAATTCACAAAGTTCACAAACATTGCACATGCGCTTAATGTGTCTCGGTTAGTCTCGACCTTACTTGACAAGGAATTCACGTTTGAATTCACATGAATTCACATTTTTTTCACATGAATTCACATTTTTTTGCGAATTCACGTTGAATTCACAAACAAAAATGTTCATACAAATGTTCACTGAATTCACATAAATTCACAGAAGAATTACCAGGGAATTCACACTAAGTGTACAATTTTGTTACTAGTTGTCTTCCCCTCGTGTTTTTGGCATATATTTTGAGGTGTTGTGACGTAATAAGTAAATGACATCAGATTGCTTGTTGATGTTTGAAAACGATAGAACTATGTTCTGATGTTGTCTTGAAATGGTCAGTACTTATTTTGAGTGAATCAAGTAAGTGAGTGGTAATTGTATCTATTAATTTTTCCACTCACTTATTTAATTTCTTTCTTATACCTACCTTATACTAAACTTAAAAATCATTTAATGTGTATTTGTGTTATTTTATCTTATACACACATACAAAATAGAAAGTCCACTTATTTCTTTTTGTATTACACCTTTCGGTCTTCTTTTTCTTGTTGTTACACAAAGAATACAATAGTCACAAAAACTCTTACACTCTACTTATTTTTCTGTGTTTCCTGTTCAATGTTTCGCAGGCACTTGTCTTGATATCCTTGAAATAAATAAGTCTTTTAAAAAGGCTACATCCAATGTCAATCAAAAAGCAAATTGAAATTTTCAAATTTAAAAATCATTACAACAAATTGCAATTTTAATTAATGAATAGTGGTCAAGTATTGGTCTGACAATAAAAAGAACTGAATGTAAAGGAAGGAACGCCAAGGAAGTAAATCTAAAGATTAAATATGGAATTCAAGAATTTTGTATCAAAAGGAAATGTTAATAATGAAAGGAAAATTACTATTTGTATGGTTTCTAATAATATAATTATATGCGGTAATAATATCAATCTTTCTTTCTTATTTACCAAATTACTATAAAAATAGATGGAAAAAGTATTCAAATTGTATCATAATTTTGAAATTAAAAATTTTCCCACAAATTTATCTTGTTTTCAAATATCATCAATTTTTTGTGAAATATGTAAAATTTCAATTTTATTTTTTTCCTTCATTTCATTGTTTTTCTAACGACATCTAATGGTTAATCTTTGGATGGCTCAATGCCTCTAAATAACAAAAATAATTATTAATTTAATTAATTAACAAATAAAAATTAATGATGCGGAATGATGACATTACAAATTACACAAAATTACAACAGAAAACCATTATATTTATGTTCGTGGTCGAGTTCTCGTCAGATAACTACATTCGCGTTATTATCAAATATTCCACCGCGTAGTTGATCTTTACTTAACTTTAACTAAGTATACTATATAATTAAATAGATTAAAGACAGAGAGAGAGAGAGGGAAATCGCTTTAGCCTTTAGTGTATTGGGGTGTTCTGTACGTGTAGGCCGGCGGTGCAAAACTGCTACTTGCTGATTGTGGACTCACATATTGTTGATGTTGTTGCTGCTGTTGAAATTGCTGCAGCTGATGTGTTTGTGATTGTTGTTCTTCGCGTGCTTCCGGTTTGAGATTGTTGCTTTCCGTCTGCGTGCTGGTAGCGCTAATACTTGAGTAATCCGCATCTGATGGTTGCACTTCAATGCGAAATTTTGTTGAATATTCAACACTAGGATTCGCCTGCAACGAATTGCTATTTATCTGCGTAATTGAGCCAAAATGACTGCTCAATTGTTCCTTTATTTGGGCTTGTTGCTCGGGTGTGAAATTTTCCAACCCGGTGATAATTGGTGGTGCAGTTTTGATTGGAGTTTGTGGTGTGAAAGTTTGTGGACCTTGATGGTAATAATGCGAATTGGAACGGTATTGTGGCTGAGTGACTGGTTGCCTGATTGGTTGAGTGATGGGTTGACTCTGGTGTGGTGGTGGTTGATGGGTGTAAGTTGATGCTGGAATTTGGGTGTATTGAGGAGTATAATGAGACGGAATTGTTAACTGATGAGGGGACGGGATGTAATTTGTAAAATGTTGAGGTTGCGACTGGGACTGGGTTAGATATTGGTAATTCTGGTAGTTCCCACTTGGAACGTTATGAGATGATCCACTCAAGGTTTGTGGAGCTGTGGCGTAGTAAATCGGCTGCGGTTGTTGTTGTTGTTGTGGAGGTTGGAAGCCATAGAGCAATTGATATTTAGCTGCAGGATTGCTGTGGAAATAGTTGAGAAGTTGTTGTGCTTGTACAGTCGAAGCCTGATTGTAAATCAAATGTTGCGGTACTAAGGCTGGTTGAGCGATGATCAACATTGTTTGAGGTGACGCAAATAAGGGTTTTTGGATGAGTTGAACGTATGAAGGTGCTCGAGTTGAGGTTGAGTAGTAAGCTGTTTTTACTGGTGCTGATGAAGTGATGGAATTTGTTGTTTTCGTTTCCGGTTTGTTACTTATCTCAGTTGAGCCTGGGGATGTCGTTGAGGAATCCGCATAGGCCAACGAAATTGTAACAAACAGCAGAAGAATCTAAAACAGATTTAATTGCAGTGTCACTTCAATTTAGATATATGAAATCCATTTTAGACGTTAGATGTTTTTCACTTAAATTTAAACTTACAATGGTTTTCATATTGTTATCGTATTTGAGTGTCATCTTGTTGAGGTGTTGTCACACTCACTTGATAAGCACAAATGTTGTTTGTTAAATCGAGCCCCTTCTCTTATATAGGTACGAAAAGCAAAAGACACGATCGCCGTGCACCACTATTTTCCATTAAAAAGACGTCCTAGTTTTTAATAAAGCCGCGATTCTTAAGTTTCACTATTACTATTTCTATATACAATAATACTGCGTATGCACTAAGCAGCAACACGCCATTTAGACATAGTTTAAATATAATGGAAGAACGACCATCCGACAGTAGCAAAGCAAAGAAGGAGTAAGCAAGTACTTTCGCTGAAGGTTGTACCATGTTATTATTATTTCGAGTCGAATGCCGTTCGCGAATGTCTGTCTATTCTATCATCGATCTATAATGATGTCGATGTCGTTCAACTCACACTGAGCTCCGGAGCTCAGAGCTGATGTGAAGGAAGAGCGAATAAGACGTCGACGGCGACGACGACCATCGCCATTGTCTCAGCAAGTCTCAATGCTCTAGCTCTTTGCACTTGCGCCTTGCTATTTTATTATTTCCTTTTTTCATTTTCCGACCTTAAAGACAATACAATACAAGTTTTTAATTGCAAGTATTAAATTCGCATTAAACATTTAACAATTGTTGTAATTGTTATAGGTACTTCTAATATTTTTAAATACGCAAAAAGTTAAGGTTAAGGCTCTTAGAATGTCTTCTGAACTGACTGGCTTTCAAATAAAAAACATATTGATATCTTTATAAAAGAATTCAAAGTGAACGCACTCAACAAATCAATTTTGAGTGTGAAATGCCATGATTCCAATAAGAAACAGAACGTCATATGTTACTACTGGTGCGATGGCGATTGCAATAATTATAATTTATAAATTTTTGACGTATTTGATTTCACTATGCATTCATTTATTTTCAGTTTTCCTCTTTCCAGAGAACAGCATTGCATTTATACAACATTCTTTCATTAAATTATGAATAACTCAATAACAATAAAAACAAAAGTACAATTGTAATTGTTTGCGTACATAAAAACAATTTCATTTGTTTCATATGCGTTTTTTTCTTCAACAATCTTTATTACCTATTGCCGTTCCATTTAAGGAATTCGAATGTAAGTTAACGAAACGTAAAGAACATCCTCATTTGCTGCAACTGCATGTGACAGTTAGTTTTGCAATTAATTTATTAAATAAATAGATACACATTTCATGTTGAAATCCCTTTCGCTTTTCCTATTCCATTCTTTTGCTATTTCGGCATGATTTCCTTGTAAGTTTTACTATGTATTTCAGAATAGAGGAGTATCCCCGCAATTAATACTTACAACCGCAGTAAAAAAAGATGTTTAATGGTCATTGAGAGGCTACGACCGGTTTCGATCAACAAAGAATCAGTCATCAGGTAAAAAAGGGCCACTAGCACAAAAGGCCACCAAGAGTCAAAAACGTTTGGGAGCCACTGGTTTAACTGATAGTGACGTTAATGGGGTCAGTGCATTTTAAGAAACTACGATTTGAATTATTCATCCCTACATTTTTTTAAATTTTTTTAAACATGGTTTTTGAGGAGAAAACATTTTTTAATATTTGAAATTTGACGTCTTGGTGAATTATCTGGTGAAATCTAGATGACTCATAGCATTGGAATTTCCCTAGATCTCTGGAACTTGTGTTTGTAGACCTTTTAAAATGGCATCGCTTTTAGGCGACCTTGTTGACGTTTTGACGCTCTAGCCTGACCGAAGACAGTCTTTTCGCCTGACGCTCAGTTGATTCGGTATTGAATCGGTATAGGTCGATAAAGCGATGAATCATCTTTATTTTTCGCGACACAGTACAGTTTAAATCTAGGGTGCATTTTAAAGAACCATTTTTAACAACAAATAAATTATTTTTGTACCATGTCGTATAATTAGTTATATACTAATGATTTTTAGTACTTTTTTCCAATTTTAAAATTCATGCACAGACCCCATTGTAATTAATAATTTTGCTAATGAAATGTGAAAGGTAAAATGATAAAATGACGATGACGATGAATGGTGTGGCTTCACGGTCAAATGCACAAAACTCTATCACTATAATTACTTTACTCCGCAGACTCCGCTAAAAACTCTTATTGTAACATTTGTTAAATATGGGCATGGGGCATGGGCAAAGTTACAATCACTATAAGTAGATAGTAGATACTCGCGTCAAATCGTTTCGATAAAAACATCACCTATATATTCATTCTTTTTGCTTTACTTCACGTTTAGAACAAATTGTGCTTCGATTTTCAGTGAAATTTGTAAAAGTCCAAAAAACGAAAACTAAAAATTAAAAAGTAAACGTCGTTCTAAACTTTTAATTTTAATTAAAATTTCTTATTCCATAACGAAATTGTTACTTGTGTTATAGACCAATAATTAGATTATGATAAAAAAAAATTTCTAATATGGCAAAAGAGCACATTCCGTAGTAATATGTACATTTCAATTTCAATTTCGATTTTGTTTTTAATCGTAATTATATATTTATAGTTAAATAGAATGCATTATAACGTAATTCTGATAGTATGCCGCATGACATCCGGTGACGATAACATAATATCATGACTTAAACTTGTATCTACAGAATGATGCAAAATCAATGACATCCATTTGGTTCTAAAAAATTCACAAATATGCAAAAATAGAGTCGGACGACGAAAATTAACTTGATGCAATTTATTTTGGATCACTCTGTATAAATTATATTACTTATAAGAAATAATTAGATACTCGTCGATTGTTTTCGCTTGCTATTTCGTTTTGATGTTTATAATATTATATTGTTTAAACAAAATAGGAAACAAATGGACAAATTGCATTCAAAGAGTTTGTAAAATGAAAATTTACCGTATAACCGGTTTCACGTTAATTTCAAAATCGAAAAAAGTCAACCGTAATCCATAAACACGATAATCTGTAATAAAAAGTTAATAGACATATTTGTATTGTGCACATGAATGAATTATGAAGATTGGTTATTTACTTTTTTGGTAAAACGTTTTGTCATTTTGTGATTTATGTTTGTGTTAACTTTATATTAACTTTGTGTTAACTTTGCAAATTTTATTCGAGGTGTAGGGATTTTTATATATTATATAAATTAATTTTTATATATAAATTAAACAATGGCTTTCAGTTTGGGTGCTTGAAAATGAAAAAAATATGAATTGGAAGTAATTTCTTAACTTTTTTCGCAACAAAATTAAAGTCATGAAGATCTCATCAAAAAATTTGTGATGCGGTCGTTCCGCACATGCGCTTTCCGAGCGCATGCTTAGATTTCGTAAAAATCTACTTTCGTGGGACTTTTTGTGACAGAATTGTTGAAATGATAACAAATATTTTCCAAACCATTGGCCCTGCGTCTACGAAGGAATGTAGTAAGATTTGGTCTGAAAACAATACTTTCCAGATTACTTGCTTCACTAAATTCGTCGGAAAGTGCAAAGCGTGAAAACGAAAACGTAGGTAGTATTTGAAATACTTTTTTGAAGTTCAATGTCATAAATTATTCATCATCATAACGTATATGCTTAGCGAAAGTATTTCGAATCCTGATGAATAATTTCGGCATTTCATCATATACTTTCGCCACTTTGAGTCTCAAAGTTGTGTGGTGTGCCGCACCGGATTTTTAAACTAATTAAAGGTATTGTTTTGTCGCTTTTGTAAAAGTAAATGTACTTACTTATAATACGCTTCAAGTGCAGAATTAGTTACGATATGATTGGATTGATTATAAAAAATTCAAATGTGTATTTGGAAGGGAACGAACAACGAACTAACAGAACTTTCAATTAAAAAATGAAGCGAGATAATTGTGAAAGTAAAAAGCCGTGTAAAAAGGTTCGGACTGTACACCGCATCAGAATACCTACAACCAGAAAAGAAACACGATTTCCGAGTATTATTGCCTATTGGATACCTACGTATTATTGCGTTCGGGATGAAAGTACAACAGAAATTGAATTTTCATATTATACTTTCATTCAATTGATTTGATTGCTTTTAGTTGTAACAATAATGGGATTTACCAATCGTTTCTACTTTCGGACCATATACAGAAGTTATGGAGCCGGAAAAAATAGTTTTGAGAAAACGCACTGTATATGATCGGAAACTTGCGTCTTTAAGACGTTTTCGACGTTTAAATATTAGTAGAGGAAATGAGCCGGTTCTGGCTCAGCCTGTAGATGGGATTTAACATGGAAGGCTGAAGGCTGGAAGGCTGTATGTGTTCTTACGGAAGGCTGGCAGGCTAAGTGGATTATATGTGGATTAAGTGGATTATTATGTGGATTAAGTGGATTATTATGTGGATTAAGTGGATTATATCTGGGGCCGCACCTATAATCCACTTAATTCACATAATAATCCACTTAATCCACATATAATCCACTTAGCCATCCAGTTTTCCTTATATGCAGCCTTCCAGCCTTCCGCCTTCCATGTTAAATCCCCATCCCCATCTGCAGGTTAAGCCAGAACCGGTTCATTTCCTCTACTAATAACCAAAGAAATAAAACAAACACGTTTGGAGAACAACAAAAATTATATTGCTGGAAATCAAATTCGAATGTTCTATTATTCAAATTTGAATATTACCTTTCTTTGCCTTTCATAGGTATGAAGTTTTAGTTTAATCAAAATCGCTACCCTAAGCTTTGCCAGTCTTTTTGTAGACTCAATTATTTTGGAAATATGCTATGGCAACTTCTACGTCGAGATGTTTGATCGATAATTATTTACAATGTCAAACATTTGTCTTTATCCAGACGCAGAAAAAGCGAATTTCTTGCAAAAAAAAAACCTTCAAAAATGGTTATCATTCATATAAAAAATAACGACCAAAGTCAATTTCTTTACGATACATCATTGAAGACTCCTGTTGAAGACTTTATTCAATCAGTGACAGCAATCTACAACGGCCGCTTGAAAATCGACCGCGTTTGTGGTGAAATTGAGGAACTAGCCAAGCACGGCACCATGTATCCACCCGAAATTCTTGGTCTAACCGAAGAACAGGTTGAAGAACTTAAACTTGTGGATACATACGGAAATAAATGTACTCCGAGCGGTGGATCAATCGAAAATAAAGATGCAATTGGTCGACGAAATGGTAAACAACCACGCAAGGAAATGCAAGACGTGTTGACGAACACGGTCAAAGAAGCAAAGGAAATGATATCGAAGAATCTTGTGAAAGAAGAAAAAATGTTGACATTGAAAATCGTACAACAAGCTTTGGACTTGTTGAAAGGCGCCGTAACGATTGTTTACCCGATGAAATTGCCACCGCATGATGTAATTCGCATGGAATTTGAGAATATTGAAGATTTGAGTGGAACTCAAGCTGCTTTGCAAGTTATCGATCCGATGACGGCACAAGTGTGGTTTTGCGGTAAGGAGATGTATCGAGATGGTAAAACGTTGGGTGATTATCTGGGAAAGATTGAAAATTGTAAGGTAATTGAAAATTTTAGATTGTTTAGAGTAGAGGTTTTAATCCGACAGAAACAAAAGTAGGTACCTAACTGTATAATTGTGGAGAATGTGTTCAGTGTTTAGAACTTTTGTGGACTTCTAGGTGATTGTAAAATTGAATAAACGTGGACAAGGCGCACCTGGTCGCGAGCCTGTACTCAGCGAAGATGATCGCAAAGAGTTAATGCTTCATGCTTATAGAAAGCAAGAACAATTAAAGAAATTGGATGCTGATGATGACGACAACTATTTGAATGCTCAGTGGGCTGATGGTAGTAATTTAAAAAGAGCGTTCCATGGCATTGGAAACATTTCATGGAGACCTGGCAAATGAAATAAGCATTAAGCATATTATTCCAAATTTTATTTAATTTTCGCTTGACATGCTGTCAATTTTAAATTTTGACATTTTAAACATTTTTGTGAATTGATGTATGTTTGGTTGCATACTAATAAAAACAAGTCAGCTGTAGACTTCAGCTGTTTGCATTAATTTTTCTTCGGTTCCGAGGTGTTTTCAAATAAATTTGTGTAATTCAATGATTCTGTGATGAATCGTTTTGAATATAGTGAAGCAGAATTAGGACCAAATGAATACCATTTGGTACAAGATAGAAACGTACGTTTATACGATGGCAACCAAAAGGTATAAAGTTAACCTTAATCTATATAATTGTAAATAGAAAAAAAATTTTAACAAGTATTCTTTTAGACAAACTTTGAAGGTGGCGAAATAAATATAACAACACATCGTATATTCTGGGCCCAATCAGGTTACTTTTCAAATGGGCAAATTTGTTTGGCCCTACCAATCTGCTTAATTACGTCTTTGAATGAAGAATCACCAGGCCCATTTAGTTTTAGTCGCAATCAAAAGTTACTACTCTATTTAAACGAACCATCGGCCGATAGAAATGAAGGACCTCAACTTACAAGCCTCTACAACTACATTAAGCTTTCGTTTCGCGAAGGTTTTGGCCCTCAGGTACTAGACGCTATTAATAATGCGATTCGTCAACGAAGATGGGAATTGGATGCACAAACTCAACAGGCACAGGCACAAGCAAGTTCTAGTAAGAAGTTACCAGAAATTAAATTACGTACCGGTATTGTTGGCATCGAAAGAAGCCTGCAAGCCAAGCAGAAAGCAACCGACGAAAGTATTACAGTTGCATTTCAAGATTTAAGTAAATTAATGTCAATGGCTAAAGATATGGTTAGACTATCACAAAATATTTCAACGAAAATAAGAGTAAGATCAAAATTAGTAAATTAGCTTATCGTTTCCTGGTTCAATGTATTTTATTGCTTAGGAGAAACAAGGGGACATTACAGAAGATGAAACTTTGAGGTTCAAATCGTACTTGTTAAGCTTAGGAATTGATGATCCAGTGACAAGAGATTCATTCAAATCAGATAATGCATATCATAAAAGTTTAGCTAAACAAATAAGTGATATTTTATTAGCGCCTATTGAAGAAGTTGGCGGAATGATGGTTCTAACGGATGTATTTTGTCGTGTGAATCGTGCTCGAGGTTTGGAACTTTTATCGCCTGAGGATGTACTCAATGCTTGTCGATACATGGAGAAACTTGGTTTGCCATTAAAATTGTTCATCTTTGATTCGGGTGTATTGGTATTGCAGCTTGTTAGCTTGGATAGTGAAACGGTAGCTTCGGCAACTGAAGATCTTGTATGTTTTTTTGTTTGTTTGTGTCAGTTGCACGTATTAATTTGTTGTGTATTTTTTAGATAACTGAAAAAGGTTCCATCAGTTCGGAAGAGTTAGCACAATATTTGGGCATTTCTGTTGTTTTGGCAAAGGAACGACTGAAAACCACCGAAAATTATGGCAAATGCTGTAGGGATGATTCTATGCAGGGACTTCGATTTTATCCAAATTTATTTTTGACAACAGATTAATTATTTAAATATATTTACGTTTTATAGTTACTTTTAACTAATATCTAAAAACTAAGGTTAAGAAATAATAGTAATTTTTTGTGCATTTTCTGTTTTCGCATTGGGGAAATTACTTAATTAAATTGTGTATTTAATTCTAGTTTTTATTGATTTAGAAATTGTGCTTTAAATTTGTTTATATTTTGAATTTGACGCCTTTATTTATTATAGTGTTTTAAATTTTCTTGGGTTGGTGCAAGTGTCCTGACTTCGGGTGTCTTCGGTTTGCTTCGCGACTTCAACGTCACTCTTTTCCGTCCGGTCCGCCAACGTCTCGTCATTCGTCACTGTTTTTCTTGCGGAAAAAGTGCCTGGAATTTGCTCGCTGCAGATAGTTTGAAAAGTAATCATGTGTAGTCAAAAGTTGGTTTCAATTACTGGTTTTATAATGTTTACGAGTAATCCAAAGGATTGACAAAATGGCGGTCGGGCCATTCTCTGATTTTCTGCATTTTCACACGACGTTTCGCTACCTAGAGCAATAAATAATATTGGTTAGTTCTCAAATAAAATGTGTAGAAAAACATTACATAATTGTGAGTGTGACTGTAGTAGAAATAATCAATGAAGTTTTTTTCTGTCATGTACTGTTTTTTGTAGATTTTGCAAGTGTAGAAAGTAATTATGGTTTTAAGATGGTTCTTTCATTTGCCGCCCAAACCGAACAGTAAGAAGGTTAGACTCTATTGGGGTTAGCCAGAGAGTAGTGCCAGAACACAAACGTACTTTAGTTTCAGCGTACTTTGGCATTTTCAAGAATTTTTCCCTAGAATTACGGCAACCAATACAGCAGGAGAATTTTCCCCTAGAATTACGGCAACCAACACAGCAGGACCACCTTAAACTTGATATATTCCACATTTAACCTTACATTTTCATCGTTTTCATTGCAACTTTAAAGTACTCAAATTTATGCAAAAAGCAATCGAAATCAGTTTCCGCCGCCACATTTCACCTATTTGGAACTCAATTTGTCGAAATATACCACATCCTAGGGAAAAAAGTGAAAATTGGTGGACTACCGTAAACTTGATATATTCCGTATCTACCTTTATCTACCTGTCCTTTACCTCCCCATCTTACTTCTTGTATCGCTCCTATGTCTATTTTATATTTTAATATTTCCTCCGCAATTTCATTCATTTTTCCTGCTTTTAACATCGTTCTTATATTCCATGTACATAGTCTAGGAGTTTGTTTTTTTCTTCGTCTTATTCTTTGTCTTCTGGTTTTCCTGCAGTGGTGCATTTGCTTTTGTTTGTTTGTGGTTGCATTTGTGTTTGTATTATCTTAATACATCTATTCTTATATATCTATCATATACAATGCTTTCTTTTTCATTAAGAGTTCGTAATGGAAAATTGGAGTCAGAATAGGATAGACAAGCTAGCAAGATACTTTTTAAAATAACCTTGACACTTGAAATTGAAGTATGAAATGTCAATATTGTGTGAATGTGAAATGCATTTGAAATGTCAATATTTTTACAATTGTTAATGTAACCAAAATTATTTTTTATTAAAAATATGAAAATACAAAAGGCAAATTTTAATAAATCGGTACGGGTTCGCACCGCACAATAGAACTCGTGGATTGTAAAAGAAATTTTGAGCGGAAAGTGGAAATTGCACAGAATTTTAGTGATATAAAAACCTAATCAATCACACTGTCACTCTCCGATCAAAATTGCTTTTACGGTCGACGAGTTCTAGGAAATCGTACTGGATATGGCCAGAAAGTTGTGCGGTGCGAACCCGTACGATTTATTTAATTTCGATAACATTTAGCGTCAATTTCAATATTGAAGTTTATATTTTCAATTCAGAGTGTCAGCGTGATGGGAGCAGCATTGTTCAATTCTATTCTTATGCTGGTGATTGTTATGGGATTGTTGAAATGGTAGCGCATATCTTCCAAGCCATTAGCTCTAGAAGAAATGTTAATGGCAAATCTTGGAAGAAATTGAAAACTAATTCGGAAATTATATAGATACTTTTATGCTACAATCAATATTTAGCGAATTGGACGTTTTGGCCTACGAGTAAAGGTGTCTTCTTTACCAGCCGATTTTGTTTATTTATACTCCAGGTTCAATCGGGAGGGACAGCTGCCCAGTTACCAAATTTCAGTCCGATACGATGCTCGGTTTGCCCGCAATTTTGTACACACACACACACACGCCCCACACACAGCCACACACACACACGCCCCACACACAGCCACACACACATCAGTCCAAAAAGCCGATTTTTGACCTGGGGTCAGCGGATCTCCACGAATCAGTGAAAAGTAAGACTTTAATTTTTTTCATGATACTATTATTATTATTACACTCCAGTGTAACTAGTGTTACACTGGAAGCGGGCTTGTGGCGGTCTAGTGGCTCGGTATTGACGGTCTAGTCGTCTAGTGCAGTCGTCACTACCAGTGTGAAGTTATCACTCCAATTCCCATCACACCTTTTTGACCGTATATGACCTCATATATTTTCTCAATGTTCATACTCTTTCGTTTCGATTTTCGCAATGAAACTTGGCACATATATTCCTAGTGATATTGTACAACTTAGGTATCAATATAAAAGATGCCATTCATCAACTTTCCATTTTATAGGTAATTATATCTACAAAGAAGTGTGATGGGAAGCAATTTTCCGGAAAATTGAACCTGTTTCGTTCCTATTTTCCAAATGACAGTTTGCACACTTATTCGCTGTGAGAAAATACATCCCGTGTAGCAATATAAAAGATGCCACTCTTCAAATGTCTCCATTAAATGAATTTAAATACAAGAAAGTGAGGTTTTCCGGGAAATTCAACCTGTTTTGTTCCGATTTTCCCATGAAAGTTGGAACTCTTGTGCTTTGTGTTAAATGTTGTGTGTGAATATAAACGATGCCATTCATGTACTTTTCAAGTTATTAAAGTTTCGTCCCAATAGCAATTTGTGATGGAGAGCGGTTTTCCGGGAAATTGAATTCCTTTCGTTCCGATTTTCGCAATGAAACATTAATACATTATGATAAGATACATGTTGTGTATCAATATAAATGATGCCACTATTAAACTTTCCTCGTACAGGAATGAACTTGCAAAAACGACTCGCTTTTCCGGGAAATTCGACCAGTCGTACCTATTTTCAAGATAAAATTTGGCACACTCACTGCTGAGCATAAAATAATTTCTGTGTATGAATATAAACGAAGCCTTTTCACACTATACTATACTATTTTTCGCAGACACCATATGCACACGAGTTCATACCTTTAAGAGCGGAGATTGAACGAACAAAAATCAGATTTGGGTGATATGCGACTAAGCAGGTAAAATCTTTACCCTTTCTCCAACGGCGCGGCGCTAGCATTCACGTTCGTAACTTTCGGATTATTTCAGTTGACCGCACTTACAAACAACATAGCAGGTATACGGAGTACGAATAATTCAGCAATAACTACTACATACACAAACCCAGTGATTTAGTTATAGGTGCGCGTGTGTTTGCTAGCGAATGAATTTTATCTTATTTTATACTCACATTGTATATTTCATATAAATTTGAAAAGTATTGATTGAAGTAAACAATTTATTTTGAAAAATATTTCTTATTGTAATGAAACAAAAATAATAACCTTAAATCGATTTTTAAAATTTAGTACAAGTTTCGAAAAAAGACTTGATTTTTTTGATTGTCAACAATTAGGGATTTTTCGATTGTTACTTTTTATACTTTTTAAAATAATAACTAATAATTGGTTAGGTACTTTTGAAGTTATGTACTTGAGGAATAATGCAATTTAATTAATGTTACGCAACTAATATCATTAACAGAGAGTAATGGTGCCAATAATATAAAAGCAATAGTAATTTGTTATGATTTTCCACTCTACTGGATAATTATATACCAATATATACCTATCTAAAATATATGCATAGTTATATAGGTATTATATGATGATGTTGTCGATGATAAGCAGAAACTGTCATTTGCATTTAAATAAATAAATATTATATGAATCAACTCAACTTGTTCGGTTTGTTCCAATGTTAATTTGATGAAATCTCCTACAAATATGTTTGGTGAAAATTTACCACCGCAAATACAAAATTCTACTTATTAACACCAATTATCCATTTCCATTTTCCACAGGATTTTCCACTCGATAAAAGCCAACCTTAATTTAATATAGGTACTTACCTAACATTTTTGCCATACTTAAAGTTCCATGACCCGTAATGTAGGATAAATAAATAATGAATCTTCATTTTTATGTTTACGTTTTTTTTATGTTGTTTTTTTACGTTCTTCGCGTTTTTTGTTGCGTACTTTGCGTGCTTATTTTGCATGGTGACAAATCGATAGAGCAATAAGTGGTGCGTCGTGCCGTTGCCATTACCAACAACCCCACAAATATGGGTATAGTACCTTGTATAATACCTTGTACTAACTATACAACTAAGCATCAATGTGTGAATGTATATGTGTTACTGTAAAAGTCCGAAATTGGTTAATCCTAGGTTTTACCGGTTAATCCTAAGTCTTACTAGTCAGATTTTCACCGAGGTAATTTTTTTCGAGGGTCACCCAACAAGTAAAAAACACTTTTTCTACTGATAAAGTACGTAATCTGATTGGTAAAACCTAGGATTTCGGGTAAAACCTAGGATTTTCCAATATTCGGGTTTTTATAGTAAAATGTTCACAACCATTATGAGATACATAGATATATTACGAGTAGACATAACATATTATTGCGGAAACATTTTGAGTGGTATGGTATGTATGTGTGACGTTAAGTGTGACGTGATTAAGTTTTCGTTTCGCTTCATCTTCATCTTGACATCTTCATCCTTCATCGTCATCTTCATCAGCAACCAGTTCGTTCGTTAATGATCCATTTCATGTTTCAATGTAGGTATTTGCTAGTAACAGTAACCAATCGTTGGGACGTTGACTTTGTAATATTTTAACTCAACTGAATGTTGAGAAATAGTCATCATAAAAATTGTTTTCCTTTATTTTCTAATCTTTTACAACTCAAGTAACCAAATAAATTTCGTTGAAAAAACATAAAAATTAAAGATGTGAGTTAAATATTTCAGCGTTTCGTTTTAATGCTGGTTCATATTGATATCTGACACTACGAGTATTATAATTAATAGTTTGTTCAGCGTTCAGCTAGCTACTCAACCTAGTAAACGTCAACCAGAACTTTGGAACTACTAACATGAACATGTTTTGTGTCAATAACTAATTTAACATGTTCATTAATTTCAAGTCTACATGCATGATGTAAATTAATCTCTATATATAAGCGCCAATTATCAAAAGTTTGATATTTTCGTTTGGTACACTTCAAGGTGTTTATTTTATTACTTTCCGATACTATACCGAAGGTAGTTATAGGAAAGTATCGGATTCAGCCAAAAATTCGAAGTCGGGTGATCGACGGATCTCCACGATTCTCGTTTTTCTGAGTCCGAATAAGTTGATTTTGGAGTGATGTCCGTGTGTGGCTGTGCGAGCAAACCAAGCAACAAATCAGAATTAAATTGATTGATATAATAAATGTTGTGCTTTCAGATTTGGTGTATCTATAGTAGGGCTCTATTTAACTACTGACACTGGCCCACCTGCCACTGGTTAGTGAAATGCAGTTTTCACTTAATAATTTTACATAATCAATAGAAAGCATAATAATTATTACATGCGATATCAGAAGATAGACAATTAAATGCTTTACCCGAATGAGTACCACTAAGTCCCTTAGAAATCCTGGTAGGTACTTCAATTTCACTGACCCGCCACTGCGGCTGGTCAGTGAAGTCCATTTTTAGTGAATAATTAATAGAAAGTATAATACTTATTACATCAAAAAATCGGTGCGTTAAATTCGCACCGCACAACTTGACGACTTCGAAGAACACGTCGATCGTGAAACTAATTATGATCGGAAATTGGAAATGCACACAAATTTGGTGATATCAAAGCGTAATCAATCTCATTTATATTTTCCGATTAAAATTACTTCGACAACTTCTGCAAAATCGTAGTGTATATGGTCGGAAATTTCTGCGGTGCGAACCAGTACCGATTTTTTGGTGAGCTATTCCTTGTAGGTTTTTTTTTTCATTTATCTTGCTTTTGACTATCTATCTATAGAAACGCAAGAGAGTTGAACATAACATTTTTCCGCTCGCGCGCTTACAACGCGCTTATTTGTCAGCAATACACGTTCTCTATGTTCCGCAGGTTCCAGTATTCTGCTCTATATCTATATAGTTCTTGCGAACGCCCCTTCGTTTTGCCACAACATTTCCTTCGTTCCACCATGTCCTGTTATTCGTTATTCTACTTTTATAGTTCTACCACCCCCCACAGAAAGCTCCCTTCGTTCGTTTGCTTCTACATTCGCATTCAAACAATTTTCCGTTAACTCTCGACAAGCGTACTAACAATGCATTTGCTTTGTTAGTGTCATATACTTATACATATGTAGGTACATGAACAAAAGTTGAATACAACTCTGTCTGGAAACTTCGTACCTACATGTGATGAAGACATTTTTTTGATTTCAAATATTTTTATTTTAACACTCGGTATGTTTAGATAAATGTGAGCTTTACGAATGGATATATACTGAATGTGCCGAATATAATGTTGCAGATGTAGCTTGAATGCAGAAATGTGAAATCGTGCAAATACATCTAGATCTAGTAGGCAGGGGCGTAGCTACTATGAAGCAAGGAAAAGCATCAGTCCTTAAGGGTCCACAACGGAAAAAAATATTTCAAATATTTATTTATACTATTTTTGTTTACGAGACAAAAATTCTTGCTACGCCCTGCTAGTAGGCACCTGTATGCGAATGTGTGGCATGTGTGAATATACAAATGTATGATTATAGGGCCGGGTGCAATGCTAAAAAGACTTTAATAAAACGTAAAAACGCAGGAAAGTTGTGTTAGAGTTGTTGGTTGTGTGCATGCTTTACCATTTAACAGACAAAGCGTACAGCGCTAGAAGTTACGAGTCATCTCATTGGAAAACCTGGGAGGGTGGAAATGGTTCAAATATAGAAATTTAAAAGCGTAAATGACGTTGTAGATAATAGCTACCCATACCTATACTGTAAAGATAGATAAATCTGTATACAGGACCGGCTCAACTATAAAAAATTGAGGTATTTTCAAATCATAAATATTCAACTTAAATTTAGGCCGGCCCTGTGACAATGTAATTTTTCGAGTTTTTATTCATAACTTGTATAACACGTAGATATTCATATCTATATGAGACCATGAGCTTATCTAGTATGCACATGCAGTAGTTTTACTTGATACCGAGGGTATGGTCTAGAAAAGTTATGTAATCAAAAAAAAAAAGTTTTATTTTTTCTAGATTCGTGCAGATCCGTTGGCCTCAGTTTTAAAATTGACTTCCTCGTAAATGATTTCCAATCAAAATACTTTTGCGATCAACGAGATCCACGGGAAGTCGTACTTTATATGATCGGAAAGTTCTGTTGTGCGAATCTATACCGATTTTTTGTATTTAGTATTTGAAATATTCAAACAATGTTTTGTACAAAAACGTATTCTTCTATTTTTATATTCTATACTCCATATCCAATAATTTATTTTCTTTAAGCTATGATTAAAATGCCTTTTCAGGATCAGAACTACTCAGGAGCAAGAAATTTCAAATCAATGTTAAAAGTTTAGAACTTGTATGTATCTACACCTACACAGAGTAGACTTTGCCATTCTATTAAATTCTATTGAATTTGATTACGAAGCTACAAAAGCAGAAAAAATTGAAACTTTTCCGTTTCAATCTGATTGATCGTTCCTATTTATTTCTTATTTATGCGTTACAACTGTTTTTATTTGAGTTTGAAGTACTACCTAAACGCTGAACTTAAATGTTGAAGTTTTATATACCGTGCGTTTATTTTACCGTCGCACATATGTTCACGGCTAAGATAAACGTGTCAAACTCATGGCAGTGGCGATGCAAGATCAAAGTAATGGGTCTTTCAAATAAATCACACAACTCGAATCTCGATGCAACACGGTTTACAATAATCATCAAAATAGCTCTCACACTGATGTAATACTTGTCATCGTGGTGCGTCGTCCGTACCACATCCCCACTCTCTCGCCGTCCGTCGATGCGTGTCTCTAGCAATACAAATCCCCACTACCATGAGTCTGACTCGTTTATTTTAGCTGCGAACATAGGACATGCTATGTTCGAGGGTAAAATAAACGCACGGTATAGTTCAGTTGAATTCCAATGCAATTTAAACTTTGTACATTGGTTGCTGCTATTAATAATGTTATTGGCATGTTGTTGTTAAACTTTTTTTCTAACGCGATTGCCAATAAATAATAAATGTTAAAAGAATATAAAAACAACAAGATATTGCGTCTGAACTTCGACCCCTTACATTAAAAACCGACTGAACTAGCAGGGCAGGGCAATTGTAATTAAAATTTATCAAGTTTTTGGATATATCGGTGACTACAACTTGATTTATGAAATGTAACAGAGCGTATTCCTTTAACATATATCCAAACATTAAACTTCCAAACACTATCGTTTGCGTTTCTATACGCGGGATCTGCATGAGGTTCGGGTGAATTTGCATTGGATTAACTAATTACAGACACTTGTAAGAGGAATGCGCCAGATGCGTATAATTAATAATCAATTAATTATTATGTCGTCGTATTTCGGAAACGTGCTGTGTTCCGTTCGATGTTTCAAACTCTAGCAACCAAATAGACTCTCAATATTCTCGCAATAAGCAACTGCATGTGGTATTTAGACAAACTTTCAAACTTTCGTCATTATCATTACCACTGCTCACTATTTTAAGCTATCAATACATAAATTGCTTAATTTTCAATTCAATTAGGTCGGAAATAGTGAGTGATTTGATACTAGGAATTTTCAATTGTCTCATTTTTCAAAAAAAAAATGTACAGAAAAGCCTGGCAATTGAGATTTGTAATCCAAGAGTAATGGGTTCAAGCACTACGCAAACATTTTCTTGTTTTCAACACTCAATTCAACATTTTCTAACAACCCCATTTATGGGTAACTGACCGCCTCAACTTTGCTCCTACAATTGCCCTAATTCATTTGTAAGCTTTCAGCCATAAATAAAACAATAAAATAATTTAATGGTCCTTTTCGTCCATTGCCAAGCAAAACTGCGGACAAATCCTTACATGAAGACATCACAATTTTGCATTAACATATGTGCAAATACAGAATTAATAATATAGAAGGTTCGGTTGACTTGGCTTGATAAAGAAAGAATTGGTTTCTTTCGGTGCCTGCCTCTTTGACACGCTACCTGTTGGTTCTGCACGTTTTGTTTGCAAGACCAGCAGTGATCGTGCGACCAAGGACAAAACCCCGTTTCGCAATGTGCCCTCGCGTGTGCTTTCATATGACTGGTAATGTGCTCTGGCACTGGCTCTCGCAGTCTTTGCACACTTTCCACTATCTGGGCTAAAGCTTACGCCACCACACCACACTATAGACATTGGTTCGGGTGGTAGAGGATAGAGCACCGCACCGGTTAAAATAAAGGCCACCACGGTCACAGTGGCACACTCTCCAGTTCACTCCCTCTCATGCCTAATGTAGTAGGCACGACGAGAAGCTTCGTTATTGATCCATGGCACAGCGTGGCGTGAACGATGTAATGTCTGATAAAGCTTACCCAGGAGGAGTACTCCTACCACATATATACAGCCATACATACATATCCCATCCATAACCTAGTATCGTATCTATCGCAACAGCGAACAACGGACTTGACTAACACATTCTTAACGTCGAAACATGTATATTTTAATTTATTTACAATGTTTCCAAGAATTTGCATAAGTACCGCATACGGACCTGCGAGCAACTTCACCTACGTGACGTCAACTAAAAAAACTGTATGAGTATAAATATGCGGCACAGAGGAATAACGTAAATGCACTATAACAGATAGTGCCTTGCCCCAAGCTGAAACGATAAAGAATTCATCATTTCCGAAATGATAAAAACCGTGAGTATCTATCTCGAAAGATATTACGCCTTAAGATAGCGCTTCTGAAATTATATCTAATATGTTGCGGACCTGTATTTTAAGTTCATATGCATTATGGACCGGCATACTCAGTAAAGTCTGGGCTGGTGGTTTGCGGCCCACTTTTTTATGAGGGAGGGCAGCTACTATCGTAATTTTTGATTTTTTTACTAATTAAAGTGCCGCTGTTCTTAAATCCCCCGGGCCAATTTCATAGTTCAATCCGCCTCTGAGTTACGGTGAAATATTCATGGTTTCGTGTTTAATGGTCCAACTCCGGTCCGTGACTACATTTTCATCAGCAGTGCTATTTAGGATTTAAAAACATCAAATACACTCTACAGTAAGTACAAAACAGAGTGACCCATGATACATAATGTATTTTCTTTATTTTTGAACTTTAAGATTAATTATTAAAATGACGAGACTCCAAAAGTAAAAGTAATAATTTCACCAGTTTTTTTTTCTTCTAAAAATAGTTTTATTCGTAGTGCGCTTTTAAATTTTGCAATATCAAGTGGTAATTTCGAAGCAACAGTATATCAGACCCATTTCAAAACAATCTGTCACATGTCTAAAACAGTCCCCGTTCTGTCGTCACCAAGGCGAAGAGATGGCAAAGCGTTGAAAGCTCCGAAAGCTTCAACGCTAACATTAGCAATACTACACAAATGTTCCGTTCCGTTCGGGTTCCGAACCGAAATAGGTATACGCTCCGAGAGCAACAGATATGATTTATTCGTTTCACTTGTTTGTTTGCGGCCACCACACTAGGATTGAAATGAAT
Source organism: Liometoxenus newtonarum (assembly GCA_030264535.1). Classification (NCBI taxonomy): domain Eukaryota; kingdom Metazoa; phylum Arthropoda; class Insecta; order Coleoptera; family Staphylinidae; genus Liometoxenus; species Liometoxenus newtonarum. Next base: position 28,375 of record JARJEB010010844.1, on the reverse strand, counting down.
GTAACGAGTGGAAAGTGTTTTGACAAATTTAATAAAACTGTCATGCATTTCGAAACTTAGTCAAAATCCATACCTATAAAAGTATAGAGCAGTGATTCTCAACCACCACTGTGAGATTCTTGAAGTGTGCCGCCACTGGGAACAGACAAGTAGTTCAATCGGTTCTACCTTCTTGGGAGGGCACCAAGTACAATTCATTAAAATGTATCTTAATGTTATTGTGCTGTCAAAATTTTAAATTATTAAAAGTGTACCGTGAGGAAAAAAAGTTTGAGAATCACTCGTATAGAGAATATACTCACATTGCAAAATCTCCATACAGCGAGTACAAATATGAATAAAACTTTTCAAATATTATTGACAATAGTTTAATGTAAACAAAATATTCGAACGACGTTTGTATTATGCGTGCCAGTGACAGGTATTTTTGTCTATAAAAATATTACAACTGTATGAAAATGGTTTTCGATAAAAAGTTTCGTTAAAGTGTTGTCAAGTCGTGTACTTAATAAATGCCCAAGCCCCAAAGTAAGGAATTTGCAAAATTAATTAAACACAAAAGGGTTTAACAATTTCAAGTAAACTTTCAGACGTTTTAAGACTATAATAGAAACAGATCACGTGGTTTTGTTACGTGTTTCCCGTTTTGTTCCTAATTTCAACGATTCGTTTTTCGCAACGTCTTCTGGACCAATTAATCGATTATTTTCGAATTTGATAACATTTCTCTCTAGAGTATAGAATGACGTTTATATTTTCCTTGCTTGCAATTACAAGTTACCATCAGCAGTTATACATTTGAGCAGAGTGACTTTGAAGTGATAAGTGTTGGAAACGTGCTGATAGAAAGAAAAAAAATGGATCAAATAAAGAAAAAGAAAAAACAAGAAGAGAAGCTTGCTCGTTGTACGTAATGTTGCTGACGTAGCATTTCTTTCCGTTCTATCACATTTTCTTCACATGTATAACGACAGGTCCTTGAATGGTGGCTGAATGTTCGTTCTTTGCTCTACCGTTCATATACTCAGTATACTTGTACATATACGAAAATGCTTTTTTGTAACATTTGCCATCGGCATTGGATAAATGCGACGTTACAACCGAACACTGGGGAGATTCAACACGTCTACTTTTTGCCCAACTTTTTGACATTTATAGTTGCAGTACCAGATTACATTTCACTTAACATTGTTACGTTACCTATACCTCCTCTGCTCCTGCTGCTACAGTTTGCTACTATGCCTTTTCATCCCCCTTTACATTTCACTAAATCCTACATTTAACCAACGTCCTGACATTCTCTTTTCATATTCCCAGCACCCTGACATTCTCAGCATCTCAACATTTCAAGTATTTTCGGCAGTTATGCACGTTTCCCAAAGGAGATTTTATGAAAACTCAAATTGGGAGTGAGTAATTATTAAAAAGAAATCGGTGTGTTAAATTCACACCGCACAACAACCCGGCCATGTACACTGCACGATTTCGTAGAAGATTTTAATTTATCATTAAATTTCTGTGCAATTTCTACTTTTCGATCAAAATTATTTTTACGATCGACGAATTCTACGAAATCATACTTCATATGGTCGGAAAGTTGTGAGGTGCGAATTTAACGCACCGATTTTGCTCTTCTTTACTGACTGATTTTGCACCAGGTCTGATCGCAACTGCACTGAATCTGTATACCAAGTTTCATTCCGATCCGATGCTTGGTTCAGTCGAAAATTTGCTCATAGGGGACTCACAATCACAAATACGGACATCACGTCAAAAACCACATTTCGGACTCAGGGAAGCGAGATTCATGGAGGATGGAGATCCATCGAAAATCCAACAGCAATTTTTGGGGTGAATCCAATACTTTCCTGACCTTTGGTAGTATATCGGAAAGTAAAAACAATAATGACGCTACTACATGCAGGGGCGGATCGAGACACCGGGCGATCGGGCTGTTCCCCGAAAGGCGGGTGGTTTCGGGCTCCCTGAGGGCCTTTTTTATGAGGAAAAGCCGCTTCTATAGCATTTTTAAATTTTTTTACTAAATGAAGGACCGCTGTTTTTAAATCCCCCGGGCCGATTTCATAGTTGAAACCGCCCCTGACTACATTAAATTCGTTGAATTTGCTTGAATTTGATACTGAAAACAGAAAACCTGTTCTCGGTATTAATTCTCAGAATTTATTGACCTATCCAAACGAAATAATATTATCTTTTATTAGTTTTTCAATAGTTTCTTTTTTATTTTTCATCGTTTAATAGCATCGGTATCTATATAGTTTGTAGAAAGTTTCCACTTGATAGATTGTTCTCTTGTTTTGGTATTTATTGTTTAGTCGTGTTCGTATTGCGGAAAATACACGATAAGGAGTTTCTTTACGTTTTTGATTCGATTCCTTCGACTTCAACCTGCTCGAAGAAGCCATCCTCTCCTCCTTTCAGCTCTTGCAACTTAAAGTCTTGAACTGTGTACGGCTCACGTAGATATAAAAAAAGAAGAAGAAAAAACTATCTCGCTGTAATTCGGCGACTTCGAAATAGCAGTAAAGTATTTCGTTTTAAGAACAATCTTTTCCTTTCATTTCGTTTAGTTACGTTCAGTTAGGTTTAGTTACATTTCATTTCTATTCGTTTTTCGCTTGGTTTTTTTATGAACGTAGCTATATAGTTTGTTAGTTGTTAGTAGTAAAAGATACTAAGTTAGAGTTAAGTTAAAATGACGTTGAGAGGACTTGTCTTGGAAAGATAACGAGTTACCGAAGGAGTTACAACAAACATGAAAGACGACGGCAATTTGTGGATGTAATGCTAAGAAAATAAAGAGCTTGGAAAAATTTAACAATTTGAAATATTTGCATTTTAAATGAGAGCAAAGAAATAAAAAAAGAAATAATTGAAGATAATGATGAACATGCGAACTAATTACTATACTTACAACAAATGTAACTTTGTTATTTTCACTTGAGTAGTTAATTTTTTGTTTGTTTGTGAACAAACGAATACATACTTTTTTCAAAGGCCCGCATCCATCTTAATCTATACAATAAAGGAAATAAAATAGTCAAGCTTTCGAGATTTCTGTACCTTTAAGCATAAATTAGTATCTAAAGAAATATTTCATAAAGTGGCAACTTTCAAAAAGTTAAATAAGTGAAAGAATTGAATGAACTGATTTGTCAAAAGAACTTTTACTTAGATAAATTGGGTAGAGTTTGAAATTGGTAAGAATCAAGAACTATAAGAAGTAGGTATAAGAATAGGAAGAAAATGGAAGAATATGCGAAAAATTTAAGTTCTGTTTGCATTTGCATATGTTGGAAAATTTTACGTGTAATAATGCGATGAGGATGGGAAATTTGTGATGCAAAAAATGTCGACGAATCTTTTCGCGCGTATAAATTTCATCCATTCTTCTGCCACCGACATGCGTATCAAAACGTGCGCGCCTCCGAAGCTTCTTTTCACTGAACCGGTTCCGAAACGTATAGTATTGCTCACGATTATACTGGTTGTCCAAAGAAAGAAAATATCAAAATTAAATGAAAACCAAAACATTTTAATAATTTGTAAATAAATTTTGATTTTTTTTTCAAATTGCCATACTGAATTTTTACTGTGCCCAATAGATGATAGCAACACCCTGTATAATTAGTTACGAACGCGACCACGTAAAAAACGAATAACAAAAAGAATAAGTCACCAAGGCCATACGAATCCTGCGAGATGTGATGTTTCACTGTCTTGAATTTTCCGGATGTAAGTACCTGCTTTTAAATTACCAAGGACAAGATTCTAGAATCCAGAAAAGTTATTTTCCACAATCTACTTACCTACTTCATGTTTCGTTTCAAAAGAGAAATAATAAATAATTGTAGAAATATAGATCTTTCAAAAAGTTTTCAGTTTTTGATTAATTATTATTGTTAATTATACAAGGAAGAACTTTTTTCCATAAATTCTATGAAAATATAAAATAAATTTAGTGTATCTCTATAACGTTTTTGCCCAAGGTGTACCCTATTTTTTAAATTTCGATTTTGATAATAACTTCATAACCTTTATATTCCTGACCATTAATAGCACTGACAACAAGTTCATTGATGTTGACTTCATACATTAATTTTATTTGTCTTTTATTGTACACAATAAACATTTATGAACTATAAATTCATTTTATGATTGTATAGTTTTATAAGTTTTTTTCCCTCATTTTTGTGTGTAGTAAACTAGTAAACTAAATTGTGTTTTCGTTGTTTTTCTTTCAGCTGTTTCGTTGTTAGTTCTGTTGATAAGAAGTTAGCTTCCCTCTGAATGAAACAATTGTGAATTTATGATTATTTGTTAGTTCAGATAGTACCAGGCAAGTGAGTCTCATTCTCTGATCTGTTGGTTTTCATGTTGTGGAAATGAGGAAAACAGGAAAACAACTTCTGCGTCCGGCATCTTGTCAACGACATATTACAGCAAAACAAATAAACTTATTTATTCTCTTACTAAATTAATATGTATTCGCAACAACACAAATTAAACAACACCAATATCTTTTTCATAATACATTCATTCTCTTTCGTAATTATTTCTTTGTTCTTGTCTTTGAATTATATGAAGGAGATAAATTTTTAATGATCTGTTTCTGTTGAAGCATCACAAAGTCAAGTCACCAACAACTGTTGATAAGCAAAAGTTTACCGTGTAGTTAAACAATGTTCAGTTATATAAAATGAAGATTATTACAATGCAGACTCAAGTATATTGAGGATATACGTGGACGGAAATTATGAACAGGTTTTAACGCCTTTGTGCCATCGTCAAATCTAAACCGGAGTAGAAGGAACCGTGAGAAGGCGGCAAACACATTTCCTCGATAGATGGTGAGGATGACGATGTCGCCGACGACGACTACGACGACGATGACGATGGTGGTAACGACGAGAGTGGAAGCAACGGCAGGAGCAACAGCGAGAACGATGGAAACACAGTGCTGGGAACGATGGGAACATTCGGAACAGTATGAGACCATTGAAATCGTTTCGGTGGAAATGTTGGAAATGGCGCCACCTCGCACGCATGACGCGGGGCGGGGGGCCGTCACCGACATGATAACCGCGTCCATGCAAAATCGTGTCGGGTGCGACGAAGATGGATGCCCGGCGCCCCCGGATCGCGCTTCGACGTTTTCAGTTGATCCGAAACCGTGACGCCGTACATGTTACATTTCCCACTTCAATTTAAGTGACGAAACGTTGTACGCGGAAAGACGTGCGAATTTTTCAACGCGTCTCATAATTGAGTCAATTTCAGGAAAATTTTATTACAAATTAAAAAGGGTGTAAATTAAATATTGCATGTGCAAAGAAACAATTAAATTTTACGTTCTTTTTAAACTTTTTGTGAATTAAGTTTTGAGAAAACTTATTGGATAAATTTATATGAACATCGAAAGTTTTAAGAGCGGAATGTGCACTGATTTAATTAAAAAAATGTTCACAAAAATTACCATAAAAGACGATTAAAAAACTTTTTCAACTTACACATAAACTAATTGTTTCAAGATTAAATTCTTTTTATTTTTATTGTGTAAGTAGCATTTGAATGTTTACTGTTTGTGTCCTTGTACACTTGTTGATGTTATCATTTTATGTCACTGGAGTGCAAAAAAAAAATGAAAAAAGTTGAAGAAGCAAGCGCATTTGCGTTTGGTCGTCATCATCATCATCATCATGCTCAAAAACGATTTCCGACGGAAACCGCTCAACCCTACAAAGTCGAGTCTATCACGGAGCATATTGTGCATGTCATAAAACAACCCTTCTTTCATGTTCCATAAAACAAACACAAAGAAAATCATAATATGTATTACATGTACTTGCAAACATATACATAAATTGAACCTTCATTGTCTCAATTTATTTCGTTTTCGCGTTGAATATAATCTTATAAGACATGAAATTGCGTTACTGTAAAGTGTAAAGTAAAGATTTTTTGTTCTTCATTCCAATATCGCAAATCGCAAGTATAAACCAAGAAAAGCTTCTAATTGTCATGATTTCAGTTTTCTATAGAAATTCTAGATTATTATAACATTATAAGGTGGAAGCACAAGGAAACAGAACGAATGATTAGATATAGATAAACTCAGGATAATAAAAGCTAAACGATTGTGAAAATGGGGATTAAACTAAAGCGATTTGTATTTGTCGCCAATGTAATCAACAGTTTGCTCCTTGACGTTTTTCTTTCTCTGTGTTAGTATAAGCATATTCGTATTACGACTTACTTACTAATGCTTCCTTTTGAAGAAACTAACATACTAACTACCTAGCTACTGACGGTGCATGAAAATGAAATCAAATTAACATTTGGCCCAAAACCCTTTCGTCAATTAACAAACGAAGTTAAGTATTATTTGTTAAATGCATTGCGCAAAATCATGAAAGTCACATGTATAGTCTTCTCGTTGTTAATGATTATAATTTTGAACAGTATTTTGTTGTTACTTCCCGTATATACAACCTTCTATTAGACTGTATAAGCTTTTTATAACATTAATATTAACCAAGAAGGGACTTTCCGCACGGTATTCCCACATTTTCAGTTTATTTCAAGTAGTTTTTATTTCTTTCTGCACTCGTGCTTTATTCTAAATGAACTAGAAACTGTATTAGTGAAGAGTGAGTTGTCCATGCAAGAAACTCATAAAAAAGGAACTAAAGACATAGGAAAAGAAGTAAGAGAAAAAATATTTTGACATTCATACAACTAACAAGTGGCATTCCTCATTTGTCTTAATCAAATAAGCATTAGGTGCGTCAGTTTTTTTTTCCGCTTGAACTAAAAAATAATAATAGTGGCAAAATGCAAAAAGACTGTCATGAAAATATTAAAGTAAAAATAGTTAGTGGAAATATATTTGTAACCTACATATTTTAACAATATGAAAGAATTCATCTATTTTCGCCTTTCTCTGAAACTGAATAGTGAAGACATGAAATACGAACATTAAACGAACAGAACGAAACAATAACCAACTTCGTAGAGTCGGTTATTGTACTGTACACATTTCATGTTACATAGTTCTTTCTATATGTGGTATACGAAATAGTTTGTTGTTGATGTTGTTGTTGTGTTGCTGGCTCAATATTGCTAGAGTAATATTAGGGTATAACAAAACAAAGATAACAAAAATAAATAAATAATTCAGCGTTTTTCTTCTATTTTTATGGGACCATAAAATGTTTTCGTAAACTTGTTCCTCTACATTTCGTATACACATTTTCCAATATTATGAAAATAATTTTCAATATTTTCTTTCTACCTTCGTAACACACTAACCTAACAGTTGTTGCATTAGTTTTGTTTAAACAAACAAAGATGATAAAATATAGAAAAATTCATCACAAATATTGATAATCCAATTAAAGAGTCAGTTGTCAGTTGAACGTTAGGGCGAGAAGTAAACTGAGAAGCCTGAGAGTAGTTGAGTTGAGTTAAGGAATGTCTGTCTATTAAACCGTTTAAATTCTCTAAGCCTCTAAGGAAATAGCTTGTAGCATGAACTTTCGACGATACTACGTAAAGACTACAGCGTAATCGTAGAGGATAGACACGATGAGCTAGGAGCTAGGCAAAACGTATAACTTAGGGATGGAAAATCAATGCGATGAACAGTTAATTAAAATTGAACGCTAAGTGCGAATACTAATAAAGTATCTATCATGTTCCGTTAATACCATGCATCTCTATTATGCTATCATGTTTTAGTTGCTGTAACTTCGCTTCACATTACAGCACATTTATATTACAAACTAATTGTTTATATTGAAATTATCGAAATGTAAACATGTGCCGTCAATTTTCAAATAATATAGCAAGCAACCAAAACTCCAAACCCAAACATCAAAACAACCACACCAACATGAGTTTGCCGAAATACAAGTTATTACCAGATACGCTATGTCTGTGTTAAAATTCATACCAAACTAACAGTGTTGCCCCTGCTCCACCTACGTAGTACGCAACATTGAGAGGGGGCGTGGTTATATTTATTTTGAATGTCGAGGCCTGATTTTTCAGCGCCTTCTGATTGTCTGCGTCTCAAGTCAGATACGAATTTTAACACAGACTTTACGTGTCTTGTTCGATTTATGCAAATACTATGCGTGTGCAAAATATTTAGTTTGTTTATTTCGAGATTGTTTTAAAACAAATTAATTGATGTAAATAAACGCAATACGCTCAAACACTGATAGCAGATTGAAAATTTATTTTATTGCCTGTTGCTATTGTTCATTTGGCTTGTTGATTCGCTTTTTTGTAATTTGGGTGCTACCGGATGCATATTTTTGTGTTTAGTTAACAGTTATCCTAGTTAGGTGGTATGTACCTACATGTACAAAACAGTGAAAAATATTTATCTTACAAATTTACCTAAAATCCGCCTGGTGGTCGAGTAGAATGTTCAGTCAGGCAGGATGCTCCTCGCCGCATAACTATAGATTCGAATCCCATATCCGGGCGAAAGGTTCCTTTCACGGATTTCTCTCGTCTGGGAGCCATGGATGTTACAAAGGGAGAAGAGCACAAAGGGCCCAACTAAGTGGCCTAGGTGCTGTGACGTAAGCCATACTCCTCAAACAATCTACAATCTATCAAAAATCAAACACAAACTTCATTATTAAAATTTCTATAATATAATTTAATTTAATTACTTGAGTTGATAAAGATAAATATAAATAAATTTAAATTTTCGCAAAGTCATCGTAAAATTCCAGGGAAAAATGGCATGCTGCCAAAAGCATTTCGAAATAGTACTTGTCGATTTTGTCTCTAAAACTCGGCATATCGTTGGTATATGTTGTTGGTTGTGTGGAGGACTTCTATATTAACGTTCTAAAATAGGGCATAGTGAGTAAATATTTATGATGGCAGATAGCAAACTGCTGTTTGTTTCCACCACCAAGCAAAACCAAGGTAATAATTCTTGAAAATAAAAAAAACACAATCAGTTATAACTCAGTGAAATTCTATTCCCGTTTTATGACGGTATCATCAAGTTATAGATATATGTTTTATATAATAAATAATAGTTATTTGCGGAACAAGTTCGCTCATTAGACCCTTCTCAACAAAATTCGTTGCCTACACTATTTTTTCCACACCCACAATCATATTTTAGAAACAATATGCCAATTTAAATCACAAAATCCCTAATGTTCCTTGAATGCACAGTGAAACGTCAACGAGCACGTCGAACTATCTCAAAACGTATGCAACCCAAACAACAATTGTCTATTACTGCATTGAACATATAACGAGAGAGAAGAGTTATATAATGAAAAAAAAAAAGTGTAACAGTTTTGTATAGATAGCCTTATCAGAAAACGTCTTACGCAACTGAGCTAGCACAAATTCTGTTGCATAAAGATAAAATTTACTTGTTATAAGTTTAATAATTTTATTTGTGGTATAAAATGTTCCATTTTTATTTAATCATACATAATTTATAAATAACATAAACTTGTCTACCCATGTGTTTATATATGTAAATGGTATATTTTCTTTAAAAATATTTTTCTTTATAAATTGCAGGTTACCGTGCTAAATTTTGAAAGCAACGAAATTCCTGCAAGAAGCGCTACAACAAGAAAGATAAATAAAATGTATATCCTCAGACAAGAATTTCTCTACTTACTCTTACTAGGTAAGCAAATACTGTGCACCTATGTAATACATATCTTTCATACCGTGCGTTTATTTTACCGCCGAACATAGCATGTTTATGTTCGCAGCTAAAATAAACGAGTTAAACTCATGGCAGTGAGGAGGGGATTGGTATTGTTAAAGACACACCGACGGACGACGACGACGACACACCACGATGATAAGTCAGTGCGACAGTGCATCAGTCAGTGCTATCTTGATGATTATTGGGAACCGTGTGAGAGTTATTTGAAACACCTAACCCTTGAAAAAAAAGTTGACGATCGATGAACAATTCAAATATGACAAGGAACAAAATTAACAACTGACATGATCATAAAAAGTAATTGGTTTGATCGTGCATCGCCACTGCCATGAGTTTGACTCGTTTATTTTAGCTGCGAACATTGTGTACGCTACTTGTTATGTCCAATGGTAAAATAAACGGCTCTGTATATAAACTACCACTACAAACACATCTCAACTTGCCTACTAAACATTTAAGATTACGTTGGATGTAATGCATTTATACCTGTTTGCGTTTACATGTGAAATACGCGGGTGAACCGAGCATCGCGACGCCCTTATCCCTTGTAACTAAAACTGAAACGCATATTTTCTTACCCACATTGTTCAGCAATAAGAACAACACAAGTACCCATAGCTATAAGCGAGGTTTCTAGTAACGAAGCATAGAAGAGTTTCGAATGGCTTGAAGATTGTAGCATGTCGACGATGTCGTATACTACAAGTTCACACCCAATGTTCAAGGATTAGGAAAGGAATGTCTCTTTCTCTCTTTCTCTCTCTCTCTACACTTGGATATTATTCGTAGAATTATACAAAAAAAGGGTTTTGATATTAATTTTTGCAGTTCAGTAAATCAGCGGTGGAATTGAGCATTTACTACATTTCAGGACTGCGAGAATAATTTATTGTTATTGTTATTAATTTTCTGTTTTGACGTGCAACTTGTTAAATATACTGCATTATTAACAGGGCGTAACTACGAATTTGTCGTCCTGTGCAAAATCACCACATTGTGCCCCGTCCATGTTTCAAGAAATTCCCTACTCAGTTTTGTAAATCTATGGAAGTTTTGAAATTTTGCGGCCCCATTTTGCTCGCAGCCGGGTCAAGCTGCTCACATCACTCCTCGTAGTTACGCTACTGATTATGGAAACATAAGAATTAGGACAGAAACTGGTTGGTTGTGTAAGGAGTGTGAAACCCCAAAATATTCGGTAATTCGGCTGTGTTTAAGCGAATTTTCGCGTTTCCAGTCGAAGGTTTTATGCTGGTGTAATTACGAACACCTGGGGCGACACGAACACCAGATGCTTTTAATTATTAATCAATTCGAATAAATTTCCGAATTATTACACTTCGCGACCATTACATATTTACAAAGACAAACTTTTACATGGCATAGGTAATGAGTTTTCTTTTTTATTTGGCGGGCAAATCTTCTACAACCAAAAAGTAATCGTCACATTTTTAACTTAATTTCAACAAATTACGAATTGACCCACAAATGTATCTCCTAATTAATTAACTTTCTTCAAATATAAAAAGGAACACTAATTCGCACAAAGTTATACCTCGGATTTCTTTGGCAAAGTCGGTGAAAATTCTCGTTGCAGTAATAGGTATTCAATAGTTGTAGTTCCTGTACAAAGCTCATAAAGGTGTAAAAGAAAAATACGAGACATTCCTTAGTGAGTTAGAAAACAAACGAAATAAGAAAAGACTTCGTTTGAAAACCACGAAGAAAGCAATAGTGGTTATCCGCTAACTCTTTGTTGTGGCATGTCGAATGTTCACATGTTCGAACGTTACCAATGTTGGTCTGTTTGCTTGGTTTGTAGTTACGTTAGTGCGAACACAACGAGTAGTACGAGTTCGTCGCGTTGCGGTTTTTCTCTTTATTGGAAAACACATGTACGTGGCACAGTGTGCACAGGAAAAACAAGATAAGATCAACAACACACATAGTGAAAATCCATCAGGTCGCAATCTACCAAACCTATACATATAATACATACGAATATACGATACTAGAGCAACTCAACTCAACTCAACTCGACTCGACTATGCTCAACTCAACTCAACAATGACACGTTCAGTGACTATTTAGACTCGTTTTCGAGTGTTATTGAAAAAACATTCTGAAACAATTTAACAAACGAAGAAACGTACAAATTTGTTACGTTTTCAACCATTTTATAATCGAAATATAAAGAGAATAATAATTATTTTCGTAACAAGTTGCGTTAAGAACCTTCTTAACGCAAAGAGTTGCGAATAGTATTTTTTACACATTCACAATCATATTTGAGAGACAATGTACCAATTTAAATCACGAAATCACTAGTGCTGCTAGTGAATAGAGTCAAACGTCAAACGTATATCAATCACACACGCGAGGATATAGGTCGAACAATTTTAAAACGTATGCAATGCAATTCAAACAACAATTGTCAGTAAAAGCATAGAACATAGAAGGAGATGGGCTGAAGTGTTACGTTATCGGTTGCATAATTTCTTCAATTCTGCAATTGCATAAAATGTTCATAACATTGTGGATGTGCAAAAAACAATTATTATCGAAATATAAACTCAACAATATTTCCAGTATATTATCTTTATCTTCATGCTTATTTTGGCAATCAAAGTAAAGAAAAGTCGTTGAACATATTTGGGAATTTTACAACGTTCAGATCAGTTTATACTTATACAAAAAGCTTTTTATTTAATTAATAGAATCGTCTTCTAATGCCATTGAAACGAGTGAATATCATAAAATATTGTAATACCTATACATAAAAGAAAAGAAAGCTGTGGCAAGGGACTTTATTGAATTGCCGAAATAAAAGCTAAAACGAAAGCCGTTGTACAAATATAACGATATATAACAAGATGAAAAAGTTAGAACAAAAAATTGAACCCCCTAAATGAAATGAGTATGCAGTATGAGTTGAGTAAATGAAATGACAAAACGGCAATAAGAACAAAAAGAAACAACACTGATGGTGATGGGACTGGGGATGAATATGTATATAAGAGAAAGTAGAAAGAAATTCGATTAGTTTGGTTGAATAGGATAAATTGGAAGCCCGCATGTCGAATTGTTTCAATTGCTTCAATTGCTCGTATTCATTGGCAAATTAGACGGAAACTTGAAGAGGAAATTGATTGTTTCCACTTTTGTGATTGGAGCACAATCGAAAATTTGATTTTCTAGTGGTAGTTATTTATTGCACGTATATATTTTCATTCATTTAGTAAGTAGGTAGGTATATCGAAACGATTTTTATCTTACTTTTGATTGATAGTTAAAGTGATTGATGGTAATAAATTTGCTTGTTTATTTATTATTGTGTATTGACACAGGTATTAGGGCAGGTATTAATTCATAGGCGTGCGCAGGATATTTTATTAGCGTGTGCACAAACTTAAAATGTAACTGATATTCTAGATTCAAATTAGTTTTTGCCGCCTCTACTGTTGCGCCATCTACAACATCCTAAGAGGGCAAAGTCAGCTGATTTGCCATTGCGTCAAAAATAAAGAGTTCAGAGTTAAATATTAAAACATAACGATGTGCCAGTGCACACACGGCACACCCTGTGCGCACGCCTATGGGCTTTATAAAATTGAGTTGAAGCTAAAGAGAACTTTAAACACTCAAAGGCGATTGCAATTTCATTGTAAAATTGTGTAATGTTCAATGTTTACCTCTACCAATGGGAAATCTGAAACGCGGGAAACTGAACTTACAATGTGTAATGACACAACGCTAATAGTGAACATTTACAACGTACATTTACTTAAGTGCTTTTTAGCAAATACAGGGTGTTAAGTTTAGTTTGGTTAAATTTTCCCACTAGATTGTTCCTTCTTTGACTTACATGAAAACTGTGTAACAATGACACAGCCTGTATATGTATAGTACCTGGTTACCTAGTCATAGGCGTGCGCAGGAGATTTTATTAGGGTGTGCACAAACTTAAAATTAATTTTTCCCGCTTCTATTGGTTCGCCATCTACAACATCCTAAGAGGGCAAATTCAGCTGATTTGCCATTGCGTCAAAAACAAAGAGTTAAGAGTTAAATCTTAAAATATTAAGGTGTGCCAGTGCACACCCGGCACACCCTGTGCGCACGCCTATGTACCTATAGTTCAAAAGCTTGCAGTTGATCACAAATGTTACAATGTTCGCAATGTTCCAATCTTCATTTGCTCTCAAATATTGTTAGGACTGAAACAAAGGACAATCCGTATGTGACCATAATAGAGGCAGAATTCATGATCAACTAAGTTTGTTCAAGTTGTTTTCGTTGTGTTGTGTTTCTAAATTCTGAATGGTACCTCAATTGATGAACATCAGTTAAAAGTTTGAAAGTTGAAAATAATAGCTGAATAGCTGAATCGTTCAGCTATTATATAAACTAATTTGAGAGTTAAATTGTAAATTTTCAAATATCTATCGCAAGATACAAAAATATATTGCCGCGTGTATATAAGTAATTCCAAAATGGCCGATGTTCACCTATACTTCTTAATTACTCACAACCAACTAGATGTCGCTCTGTCTTGTTCTAATACGCAGTTTAGGATCCAATTAAGTATGATTTTCGTTGTTTATATTTTGATTAAAACCATGATTCGAGTTTTGAAAGTATTTTATAAAAAGCAAAAAAAAATTGATGCCTGCACGTTATAAGTATGTACTATCAAATTTTAATATTTTTTTTGTTTGTTTTATGTTTGTATATAACCGAATTTGTCAAGTTAACGGTAATTTGAGAAATATCGATTAAATTTATGCAAAACCGTACGATCTATTCACTTTATTGGTAATTCGATTCAATTAAATTTCGACACGCAATTTAAAACTCCAGAATTACATCGTTACACAAGAGCATGCCATAAAAAAATCATTTGTGTAAATGTTTTATACGGAAAATAATTGTTTAAACATTGGTAATTCCATTATAGGTTCTTGCTGTTTGGCAAACATCGATCGTTTGGAACTGTTAATGCCGCGGTATGCCATTCGCGGTGGTGACGCTCTATTGAAATGCGAGCACAGCGTAACTCTGGAGCAATTGTATAAAGTCGAATGGCAGAAGGCTGGTACAAAGATCTTCCAATATATTAAGGACCGCAAACCACCGTACAGATACTTTCCATTGAATGGTGCCGAACTAAATGTAAGTTATTGATACTAACGCAACGCTTCCCGTGCTTAGTGGTTGTTATGTAATGTTGCAATGTTACCCATTCATAGATTTAGCATTCAACAACGTTGAATGCGCACCATTTACCATAAACTAGTTCATGTTCAACATGTATTTGCGTGTCCATTGTATGCTGGAGCACATTAGGCATTCTAATAACCTCACAATTTCGCGTGGCTAGGGCTGGCTAAACACCTTATTGGTTATGTTTTCCTCCACGAGCAAAATTTTGACGTTTGTGACGTCATATTGGAATGCCTAATTGTATATAAAGCAGGACATCAAGAGACAAGAGACATGCATACAACATTCATTGCCCCTTCTTGTATCCCTTTTTCCATCAAAAACTAAAATATGCAAACTTAACTATTTTTCAAAATGCCGAATAACTCGATGTACACATGTTATCTAAAAATAAGTACCTATTTTTGGAAATCATTGCAAAATTTGAAAAAGTAAATATTTTCATAACGAGTTTTCAACATATCTCTACAAAATATATGAAAATTCGCTATATAATTGACATTGAGTTTAATTTAGTAAACAAAAATCAGCATACTTCATGAATGGAAAAAAAAACAACAGCTATAGATACAGAACAAGAAAATAAACAACCGAATACACAATAAAAAAAAGAAGAACGAAAACGGAAAAGAATAAAAAGAAGGAAGATATAAACAAAAGTTGTTTGCTTTTTATTCTTACATATTTATATTTCCTTAGGTATTACCTACCTATATTTCTCAATTCAATAAGAAATAAAATCATGCATGTTCAAACTTAGATACTAATAATTACATTCCGAATTATGCATAAAAATCTTTTCAAGGATGCATGATACCGAGATACGTGGAGATATGGTGAAAAATCGATAATTGAATTTTTACCGAAATTTATTTATCATTATTCTTGATGGTTGATGGATGTGTTATTTACTGAGAGATATCTTTTAAATTTAAAGAGCAATAAACCACGATAATGAAGTGGACTGGACATACTACAAAATCGAAGAAAAGATATTCTCTACGTACAGGGATGGAATGGTCATAAGAGCTTTCGGGAATTTCTCGAGAGGCCGCAAGGCCGGATTGAATAAAATATCCACTCGATAACTAGATGAGGCTGTTTACAAAGGATTTTCCGGGCCAGTTGCAAAACCCATTCCGTCCCTGCCTACGTACATACATAAATAAGTAAAAGGCAAGGAGACTCATCCACCCTGAAAAGTAACCGCAGTCGAGTGCAAAATATTCATAAACACGTCCTAAGAGAAAAGAAAAATATATGGAGACAAGAAAAGAATAAAAAAAATAATCAAGAAAGACAAGACAAGAAAACGAAGAAGATTTTAGAATGTACAATGAACATTGCAAAATTTATTAATATGTAATTTAAGTAAATAACTAAAGTCATGCATGAAAATCATTTTTATAACATACACACGCTTGTTTTGATTTTGATCAAGTTGATTTGTTGCCAACGTTTGGTAAGTAATCAGCGATTGTCACTTTTATTTTTCGATGAGATATGATGAAAATTCGTTGTATAAACGCTATACTTAAACAAAAATCGTTTAACACTCTTTTCTGGCTTCCATTTCAGAAAGCAAATAGCAGCGCAAAGCAGCTTCATTTGACAAAGCTGGATTTCGCAGCGTCAGGTTCATACTCTTGTGTCGTTTCAATGGAGACTCCAATTTTCAGCAAGGATTCTGAAAGTCAAACTCTCACAATAATTGGTAAATATATTATTATCTACATTTCTAATACGTATCTACATAGGAAGACTTCGTTCGTTTCGACAAGCCTCGTTTGGTTATCTTCGGCGTTTCAGCCATGTTGTGGATATAGCACTGAAATAGCTGATTCAAATTTCCCACAAATTCCAACCTCCACACAATATGCCTGACTCGCCGAAAGTTACCAAATTAGGCCAGCCGAAAGACACGAAGTAACGCTTCTGTTAGGTTATTCTGTGGTTTAGGTGGTTCAGGTGTAATCGAACGAATTAGTTGACTCACCCGAATTAGGCATTCTAATATGACGTCACAAACGTCAAAACAGTGGCCTGGCGCTAGTGAGAGCCGCTGTAACGCCAATACGGCATTGTGACGCATGCGTTGCACAACCAATAATATGTTTAGCCAGCCTTTGCTTGTTTAGCTGCGTTTGCTTCAAAAAACTGAAACTAGCTAAAATGTACTCGTATATACTTATAGTAATATGAAAACTGAAATAAAGCGATGATCATTATCCGTTAAAGAAAGATTTCTTTAAAACTACTCAATTTGTTATTTTCTACTTGTGCGGAAACTTATATCAGTAACTTCCGGCGATGTGACATGAATATCTTTGAATAACTTCATAGTACTTATAACAAATATCGATTTGTACTCCCGGAACTTTATAGCGAAGCACAAACAACATATAACGTTAGTATGTTCGTAACATATCCAAAATCCAAATGGGCAAAATTCTAGTATATTCAAACGTCACAAGCGATCAGAAATTCCTTATCTGTTACTCCATTGTGTATACATAGACGTTCTACGTAAGGTAGGGAGACTTCTCGACCCTTTCCTTATTCTGTTACAGAATAAGTATTCCCATTGGGAAGTCGGGAAGCAAGTTTCAAAGCATCTGAAATACCTCACATCGCATCTTTACGAGAAAAATCAATACGTCGTATTATACGTATTTTTATTGACAAACATTAAATATATAGATAACGGAAATTGACCTTCGGCGACGACCGACGTGATGATGTATTCTATAAAATGAATAGAAATATTTTTGATCTATATCAAGGCAAAAATAGCTGATAGTTGCAGAAGTGACAAATACATTTTTTCATATTCCATTCCCCAAATATTTTGCGTTTCTAAATAATTTCGTTCTAAAATAAATTATTATTTATATTTATAATTTAATTAAAATATTTACAATTAATTAAATCATTTAATGCTATAGCTTTTTCTCGTTTCATTTGATGAATTCGATTTTCCGGTTTTGCTCAATTCCCTTTTTATTCAGTTTTAGCTTTCCAATAGAATAAAATGAATGAGCGATTCACTGCTTCCACACTTTGCAATTGCTACTTGAACGTCGCACTTGTTTTTAAGAAGTTCTTGAGTTCTCGAGTATTATGGAAGTGGAAGCCCTAGCCATAAGCTAAGCAAAATAAACAAACATGACGTTGTTGTTTAATCGCATAAATTTGATTTAAAAAGTGCGTATTCTTGTGTTGATCTAATATTTGAATTGAAAATTTTTCTAGTTCAAGCTTCGGTATGGTATATGTGGAATGTGGATACTTTTAACGGTTAGAAGGCTGCTTCAAGCGTAGTTCGATAAGTTCGAGTGTTAGAAAGGGATGTTTAGTAGGTAATGCTGGAAGTTTGTTTCTCTGGATGTGGCATTGTCTAGAAAATGACTTCATAAATACGCAAAACCGGCAAAACCCTGTCCTATCCCGACAAATTTGAATAAATATTTGATAGGGCTTTGAAATATTTTCCTTCGCATGAACGGTGAACCTATAGGTATATCGTCCATTTATTAACAGGATTTTTGCTTTGTTCATTGATTTTCTAAAACACACCGTTTATGCGGTTTGGTTTTGTTTGGTCTATATATTGCAGAGCCCCAGGAAAGGGACCCGAGCATTACGTTCGACAAGAATACGTACGAAGTTGGGGACGTACTGCAAGCGAATTGTACAACGGCGGTGGCTCGTCCTCCGCCACACATTACGTGGTTAATCAATGGAGTGAAGGTATAATCATAACCACAACTTATACATGCACTTACCTAACATAATCCCGAACAACTTCTACCCTAAACTCTCTAAACTACACTCTAGCTCACTCTCAGACTAATTCATATTGATTTTCCTTAATAGTTTTCGGTTTAGAAAGTGTACGAAATTAGAAACTTTCAGTAAATACTAGGTACGTGCTTGAAAACGCCACTCAAAAAACATCAACAAACGTAAAAGGATAAACTACCTCTACCACTGCATGCACATTCATTTATTTACTTACTTATACTTACTTACTTACCTATATGTGAAATATTGATTATCAATTATCAAAAGGTAATTTGTTTGCTTTACTTTGCTATGGCTTATTGTTTATGCAGGTGGATGAATCCTTAACGCGTACGTTTTCTAACGGAAGGATACACGGTCATGGATATTACGAACAGCGTTCGTTCTCGATGAAACAATTGTCCATCGAGGTGTCGGAACTGCATGTCGGGGATAATGGGGAGTTATGGTTGACGTGTATGTCGACAATTCCCGGATATATTGGACCGAAAGAAAAATTTGCTGATGAACGTCGACATTCAATCCGAAGTAAGTTTTTCGATTTCCTTCTTTTTTTTTTGATTGTAAACAGACCTATAAGTAATATAAATGCAACCATCTAAAAATAATCATTTAACAGTCCGCAAATCAAGGTTGTATTTTCGCAAACAATTAAATCTCTTTCAAAGCTTTCAATTTGTTGTGAAGCACTTAAATTTGGAGCTTCAAAGTGCCGTCAGTATAAACTTTGGCATATAGTTGTCGTTTATAGTGAAGAACGGACATCTGTGAAGAGCATCCTTTTGTTTCAGTCGAAGTTGTAATGACCGAAATACCAGCTGAGATAAAATCGTCCGACAACAATATCGTTGAAAACATAACATCGAACCGACAGTCACAATTGAAGCACGATCGATCGTATATTTTGTTCATTTGCGGTTGGGCATTATACAGTTTTCTCTTAAATGCGAAAACATAATCTCAAATCAGTTAAATTTTTATTTTGCTACAAATTATAAAATTGTAAGCCCCAAATCACGATATTAAAATCGATTAATCGAAAATGAAAAGAAAGGTTGCTTACGAGTGCAAATTTAAGAAAAATAATATATTCTTGTAAAACTTAAAGAATAAAAACAAAATGAAACAAACGTATTAATAAAAAGGAAGAGTCATTGCAAAAATGCAACGACTGCATGACAAAAATAAATGTTTTATATTTATTAACGACTTATTAATAATAATTGTCTGAATTGACGTTCTTATGATAACGATAAATGAAAAATGATAAAGAAAATGATATATGATATAAAAAATTGATGTACCTAAGAGATAAGGTATATCTAATTAATGGATAAATGAGTGTATTCAATAATACGATTTGATGTACCTACCTAAGAGGAAGAAATATTAAACAATCTCTTATAAAAAAATCAAAAATTTATTAGTAAAACATTTTGTATCGAACACTCAACCATATATGATGATTTATTTATAGAATTTTTGGACTGTATGAATTCTAAATTGTAGGCGAGTTCACAATTCGCGACAAGAATTTAACAATGATACTACTTTTCGGCTATTAATAGATGCGACACGCTTGTACAATTCGCTTACTATTGTTAAAGATCAGGAAGCATATTAGTATTGCAATGCAAAAGTAAAGCAAAAAAAAATTATAAAAATTTAACAAAAGTAAATAAAAATTATGAAAAATAAATACATAAAATAATATGTGAGTAAGACTAGCCGGTACGGGACCCGCCACCGCCACTACCCACTAATGTTTCAGCACCCTCTGGAGGCTAATAGTGAAATTTTACAATTTCCTACTTTTTGAATTTACAGTTTCCTACTTTTGAATAGTATTTGGGTAGCTAGTTTTCTATCTTTTGAAAATTTCACTATTGGCCAGCAGAGGGCGCTGCCACAGGGGTAGTGGCGGTGGCGGGCCCCGAACCGGCTAATCCTATCTACTTAGGTAGTTCACCAGGGTAAACCCAAAAATTGATTATACAGTGAAATGTTGCTGTATAAGATGACGAGATTCTAATTTTTGACTCAATCTACTGTTTACTATATCTATATCTCTATATAAAGAAAGAAACTTTAACAATAATTAACTATTTAGCAATTAAAACGAGAGCTGGTTATGTCACTGAAACACTAGCCGCAGAATCGATTTGTCTAATTTTTAATTTAGAACATTTTATCAATAATAATTATCGGTGAAAATCGAGAGGGTCGAAAGAGAAATTGAATGTTTCCGGTTTCCTTGAAACACCCAAAATTCTAATTATTTTACTAAATTGTATGTTACCTATAAGCAAGAAAATTTATAGCAGGTTTTCTATGGTAAGTGTTTTTTCGTGGAAAAACCAGCATAAAAGCTTTTCTTGCAAACACCTAATTGCTATACTTAATGAATATTTATTAAAAGTACCTATACTATTAAAAACAAAAAACATAAATTTACGGCAACAACCGAAATACAACAATTAAGAAAGTACTAAGAATTTAATGATGTCAATGTATTTTATGAAAATCATGTCAATTAGTATGCAAATAATTAAACTTTTGAAAAGTTTTTGGTTTTAATTGAAGTGCATTTATTTTATATGAGTTCGGGAACATATGAACAAAGGGAAATTAAAAACAATCACAGAATGAAACAATCATTTATGAAATTTTGAAGTTTTACCGAAACAATAATTTATTGTAATGAAATATTTTCCTAAATCACAATTATTTGCAGGTTTTTAATTAGACTTTACTTCATGTTGTGAATAACTAATCAATATTATTAACGAATTCAAATCTATATGAATAAAATAAAAATAATTAAAAAGAAACATAAAAAATAATGGAAAATACTCGAAAACAACATTAAACATACAATTAATTTAGTTTTTGTTGATTTGTTACTTTTAACAAATCCTGAAACTTAAGAATAATACTTATTTTCGAAATGTTCGAAAATTATATAGTGGAAAATAACCAACTTTGTTTTTCAATAATATATCTTAGAAAATCATTCACAGGCATAACTAATAGCGTCTTCGGACTATTGCACTGAGTGTGCACCCAGTGCATGCAACCCAATTTTGTGGTTTTGCTCTAAAACTCAATCAGTACAAGTTTCTCAAAATAGTCCGAAAATGATCATTGCACTGACCCGCATAGTCAGTAGGTACAAAAAAACTGCACTGAGTGCAATTTTTTTGTTAGTCCCGAGTCCGAACATTGAACACTGTAAAAGTGCCCGAACACGCTCATTTTCAGTGCATGCGAGTGCGCACTGAGTGCAGGAGCCCGAAAATGCTATAGAAAAACTGAAAAAACTGAAGAAAAAAAAACTGAAAAGGTCTCTTATTATGGAATATTTGTATTTATATTTGTATTTTATCGACCTGTAAACTAAAGTCAATACTACACTGTCTTATTCGTACATTACACATCTTCATACGTTACTCGAATTACTCCAACTCAAATTTTGCCAATCTGTAAATAAACCTTGGGCAAAATAATGAACGAAATTAAGAAATCGTCTTAATAAAATAAAAACATGCGGAAAAATGGAAAGAAATCCGTGGAGACACACAAAGAAAGATGAAACTTAAGAAAAGTCAATAAAAAAATTAATGGTTTTAGGTATTATATGATTGATAATATAGGTAATACGAAAATGATGCAAAATTATAATGCATAGATACACATTAAACATAAATAATGTTTTTATTAATATGCCTGCTAAATGGCCAAAAATGTCTTCCTTAAATAATAAATGTAGTGTTAATTAATTAATTAATGATGTTTACTAATGACGATCATGTCTGATGTCTACCAGTCTACCAAAAAATGACTTAAATTTATGAATTAGTGAAATGAAAGATGAACAAATACGCAGAAAATATGAAAATAATGTGAATGTTGTGCAATGGGAGCAATTAATTGTCACTTCGAGCTCCTAATGTATTACTCAATTACAAAAACAAAGGTTAAAGACGTAATTAATAACAAATGAAAATTCGGGACTACATAGAAATTGTAACATTAATAGAAAATTTAACATTATCATATTTCAAATTGCCAAAAATGTATTTCCGTGGACTTCCAATATAATAGATAGAAAATAGCATAATTTTAAAATATGCGAAAGGATCAAGAAAAATGATATAATGAGGGGAAGATTACTTTTACTTTAAATTTAAAAACAAATCGAGTATAAAATATTTAATAAATCGGTGGGTAAAATTCATATCCACTAGGATTTCGTATCGTAAAAGTAATTTTAAACGGAAAGAATAAGTAATCACTTTAATTTCCACTTTCCGACCAAAATTACTTTTATTATTAGCAAGCTCGGCAAATTGTGAGGTGCGAATTGAACGCACCGATTTTTGTTAATCGAATAAGGAAGGAACATGAAACAAAAACGAACAAAACAGTTAATAGTTTAGATTCGCAATTATTTTTGTGACTATATTTTGTGATTTTTATTGAGTCGAATAATCAAATATTATTTTTTCAGAAACAGGATATTATTTAGTTAATTGTATTTTTTATAAAGAAGCTTAAAATTACTAAACCAAATAAACGAAATGAACTAAGGATTATTAAGAATATAAGCTCGTAGAATTGACAATAACTTGCTTTAAATGTTACATTTAAATGTAAACAAACAAATATTAATTACATCAATGAGTAAACCAAATTAACGACAACCTACTTCTATAATAATGGTAAAATAAAATTAAATGAAACAAATCTGAAATCAATAGGAACAAATGTTAGTTAACTACGAGTTCAAACATTGGTTACATGATTTACTACATTTGGAAATAAACGAGAATTTTGTTTACTTAACTATGTTGTTAATATAAAGAAAATTAAATTAAACAAACAAATTTAGTAGAAAATAATTTTTTTAAATGTTCAATAGATTTGTTGTAAATTAAAACATTTCTTCTGTCTGATCCAACAAAAACCGACGTTTTTCTGCGACCACTACGGAGAATAAACAAATCGCAGAAACAGCAGGTACGGCGCTGAAAACGAGTCTTTTCATGACATATACGTTCAAAGTGTTACAAAATGATGCAGTTTGGTTGCATCTCCTAATGGTCCGTACGCACTCTTATTAATTGACTTCGATTTGGTTTGTTTTCTTCGACTCTATAAAATTATTATATTGTGGGACGAAATAAAACTGCGAAAGTAATGCCTTGATTACATGTAACGAGTACAGCGGCGAGACAGTGTTCTCGGCCGAATGCTCTGTTGTGATAAACTTATTACCGAGCGTTGGATGGCGAGACAGTCACACGGACCCGTTTCTATTTACTAGATAGACCGAGTGCCCAACCCCCTCCAGCGGCCCACTGACATTTTGCTGTCTCGCCACTGTACTCGTTACATGTAATCAAGACATTAATCGCACTGGCTGAAATTGGCTACGAGATTGGCAACCGTCTGGACGCATGCAACCAAATGAGCTCACTTGTTCTATAGGTTGCCCTCACTTTATTATTTCCGCTGATTAGTTTTCTTTGTTATATTGTTCTTTTCTTATATTCAGTGGTCGTAGAAAAAGTATAATACGTAATACGAGAGGAAAGATGCAATTGCGCACTCGCGACATACTAAACTCGCTTAAATTTTCCGCATCATGCGCAATAAGAACTTTCCACTCTAGTTACGTAAACAATTTTGAAAAATTGTATTTTTTATACCATTAAATTTAGGTACTTATCTGTAAAATGAATGTGGATATCAGATTCGTAAATTAATCGTACTAAAAACAAGTAATTATAACTAAAAAATGAATGATAAGTAATTATTATTTAATATAGATTATTAATTAAATTTACCTGAAGTTGATAATGACGATATGAATATTTTATACATAATGTGAATGTTTGAACAAAAATCGATTTACTTTAAGAATAAGTTTACTTTCTAACAATAATTATGAAACTTCGTTGAACTAATTATATCTATTATAATTAAAATAATATATATGTTGTAAATATTTCGGAATGCAAATGCGATAATTACGAATTGAACCCGGAGGACTAGGGAAGTAAAAATAATGAAAATATGATACAGTGATACCCAAGAGGAAGATCATTAAAATATTGCAATTAATTTTGCACAAGATTAATGACAAAACAGGTATGACTAGGACTACTACTTATTGAAAGATGTAAATGATGTACATTATACGTTTTTAATTATAATATATGTATTACTTCTCTAATGTGTATTTATTTATTTTAGCCAAACCTCCAAAATTTTGTTTATCTTGTACTGTATTCCGTGAATAGAAGTAGTGCGGCCACGGCCACTCCTTAAAAAAATATGAATAGACCCATAGAAACGTTTGGTTCTGCTTGTGCGCACTCTGTTAAGGACTGGCCTAACTATTTTTGTTTAAGGAATATTAAGTTAAGGTAAGTCGTGTTGTTTAAACTTAATAGTATAAAAGTTATCTCTGAAAATAAGAATAAATCACGATATTTAGCTAGTTAGGAGTATCCTCATTCAACTCAAACTTTTTATTACTTCTCGTACCACCAGATATACAACTTTTTCCTAAATAACGCCAACGCCATGTGCAACAGCAGTCAGGCAATGAGGCAAGAAGGAAAGTTCGGTTTTCGGTTAAAATACAAGCAACTGCTTGCACTCTGCTAAACGAAGAAAGACGAATCAAGTATAAAAGTGCACACGCAGTAGTATAAGGAAGAATAAGTGAGGAGAGATGAATTATGATGAGTTGGATGCTTGAAGAAGGGAGTACGGCAAGCAAGAAATAAGGAGTAAAGAGTATGAAGTACGAAGTTGGCCTCCTTGAATAAAACTTCTTTAATTAAATTTTACTAAAACCAGCCAGCAGCAAGTTCGGAACATGATGGCCGATGGGAAGGAAGCGCGTTAGAAGGCAGCGGTGTTGAAAGGAAAGACAATACGTTGAATGCTAAAATTTTTAATAATTCAACGTGCCTCAAGTTTACTTTTTTGTAATTGCCCTTTTTATACTATGTAGCTAACAATAAAATCATAATAATTAGTCAGCGGATAACGAAGTTTTGTATTTGGTATACCAGTGGCGGATTTCCGCACAGGCCGCGTGGGGCCCCCAAATGTCAGATATTTTTATGTTTTTTCATTTGACTTATTATTTAAAAAAAATTATATTTAGATATCTAAAAAGGTTGACGGCCTGGGGCTCCATAAAAGTAAAATCCGCCACTGGGGTATACTCTATCATCCAGAGGCGGATTCAGGCATGGTCTTTATGAGCTGCAGCCCAGGGCCCCGTTCAATGAAAGGGCCCCTTCGCTTGCGCCCACCGTGAACTCATAGTTTGCACTTGATTACTTATTAATGTTCATTTCAAGATGCGAAACAGCAAACAAGACCCATCCGCTATCGCGTTCCTGAAACTCTTCACTTGTTCATTTAATTGTTCTGTGTGACTGTTCACAGTCACCGTCGCCATGTCCACACATAATTTTGAGTTTGGTGCATGCCCCGAAAAGTTCAAAATTGAATTTAACGCTGGTTTTCAGCTGCTACAGAGTGCGAGACACTTGATTGCCAGATTTCATCATCCAAATATCCAGACTTTGGGTAAGTGGGTAGGCCCCCAAACAGTGTTAGCCCAGTGCCACTAAAGTTAGCGGTCCGCCCCTGCTATCATCGCATTTTTAACTTTTTTTATTTTATTGTAAAACTTCAACAACCCTACGTGCGCGCTTGCACACTATTATTGTCTCATGTTTAAAAAAATAAAATAAAAAAGAAACAGTAAAATTAAACGAGCAATAATATCTCCTATTGCTTATAAATTGACCAAGTTAAGGACTTGTTGACTTGAAGACGTGGAATGGAATTGTTGTAACTTGTATTGTTATGACACCCATAAAGAGTTTTTGTTATAACTTTTTGCTTCTTCTCGGTTTACTCGGTTTACTGTATTCATTTAATGTCTCAATGTTTCAGTGTTTCAATGTGCTGTGGTTATTTGCCATTTGGATGGGTTTCAACTGTTTCTAGTGCGTTGTCAACGTTTTACTTTGTGAATGTAAACGTTATGTAATGTTGTAAATCTTAAACTAACGCAACAAGTTACCAAGTACGGTCATTTATATTTATATTTAGGGGTTTGTTTTGCTCAGCATTCAGCTGCGTTTATGTTCCTGTCATTTTAAGTGATTCAAAACATTTTGCTGTACCAGCAGTTATTTTATTTAATTTCATTTATAAATTACTAATTGTGACTTGAATACATAAACAAGAGTTTCATACAAAAAGTGAACAAAACTTTCTTAGTCACCATAAAAATACAACACAAAGTAGTCGTATCTTTGTAAAAGTTTTGAAGTATTTTGTACATTTGAATCTCATTCTCCATTTTACTATTCTGCTCATCAACATTAACATTAACATTTCCATTTTCATTTCACTATTTCTTATTTCGCTTTCCATTGTACTGCGTGTTTTGGTTTTGTTTTCAGTTGTTTTTATTTTTTAGCATTTCTATTTTATGAGGCCAACGGTAATCATTCTTGTTGAAGGGTAACATTTTTTCTTGTTACAGTATCGTTAACAATCGTAAATCCTTGCTAGTGTATTTCCATCGCAATGTATAATCCTCAATCCTGTTATTTGTTCTTTTATTCCGAGATATTGAATCCATTATATTAAAGTGCAATTTACGTACACTGAATATATAGTGCAGTAATAAAATTTATTTTTTGAGTGATTTCTTAAGCTTGTCGACTGTTTTTTTTGTTTTTTTATTTAAATATCCAATGTTTCGGTCACCCTTTTGATCTTCATCAGGGCTGTAATTACAACGTAAAATTAAAAATGAACGGGTAAAATTATAAAATGTTCTTTTCTTAAATGATGTGGTGACTACTTTCTGCGTTCTTCTTTGCATTGTTTGTTCTTGTTTTTCTTCTCTACTTCTGGTCTTCTTTTCTTGGTTTTTTTGGTTTTTTTAATTGTTGATTTTTTTGGTCCGATTCAATGCCGAATCGAGCCGAATAAACTAAGCGTCAGGCTCAGAGACTGTCTTCGGTCAGGCTAGAGCGTCATAACGTCAACGCAAGGTGGCGTAAAAGCAATGCCATTTTAAAAGGTCTGCCAACACAAGTTCCAGAGATCTAGGGGAAATTCCAACGCTATGAGTCATCATTATTTCATCAAATAATTCACCAAGATATCAAATTTCAAACTTTAAAAAATATTTCCTCCTCAAATACCATGTTTAAAAAAAATTAAAAAATGTTGGGATGAATAATTCAAACAGTAGTTTCATAAAAAAAATTTAAAAAAGAACATGCGCAAACCTCATTACTACAAAAAGAGGATTTAATTCCACCTGTAACTCGAGGTTTTCAATATATTCTTTGTATTTTATTTCAAAAAAAGAGAGTAAAAAGGATACAATTGCACATTATTTGGTATTTGAAACGAATTTGAAACGAAAAATGCATTCAAAATGTGGTCATCGGGGATCAAAAACAAATAAAACGTAGATATATAAAAAGGATAACAAAATAAAAAGGTTAATGGTTAATATGACATAAAAGAAGATTTAAGTGAAAATGA
>JARJEB010010834.1:0-14838 GCA_030264535.1 Liometoxenus newtonarum | reverse complement strand
AAAAATGTAAAGAAAGAAACAATTAGATCTCAAAATTCAAGTCAATTCTCAACTAAACATGGCTGATGGCTTGCTTGGTGAAGTCAAGTGAAAATATTGAGAGAAATATATTCGTCGTTTTCAACTTGCTCAAAGAGACCAAAGTAGATACTAACCGGACACAGATCAAATGAACTCGCTTGAAGCCGAAGCTCACAATCCAAACACAAAACCTGAACCTGGAATTTGTGAAGTTGTTGTTGAAGTTGAACTGAACTTGAAGAAACTACCAACTATAAATCGTGTAAATGCATAAACTACAGCAGACTCTAGCTACATTATGGTTTCAGAGCCAACAAAACAAAGAATCACAAAGCTAAGAACGTGGGGGGCACATACAAAAACATCAGCTGACTCGCTGACTGGAATAAAGGAATACCAGAACAGAAACTTACTAGAAAATGAAATGGAATTTTTTTTTTACCTTATATTACTTTGTGATTTGTGTCAATCGTCAATGTTCTCTTATTTATAGAATGTAATTACACAAAGGCATCTACTTTTACTTAAATGAATTTATAATAATGTTTTTTGAAATTATTAGACACACGAATCGCTTGGAAATTAATTAATCAATCAGTCATCAAAGTGTCAAATGTACTGTAATATTTTTGAACGTGCTGTGTTATTCGTTATTTTTGTTTTGTTTACCTTTTTATTTCAATTTCAATTGTTGCTTTGTGTTTTCGGCTTTTCCTATTTTCTTTATCGCACTAACCGTACAAAACCTAAGCAAACTTATAACTGAACTGACTGAATATTACTGCGTCGCTACGAATGAGTCGAGACGAGACAGTGAAATGGCTTACTTACAAATGTCCGTTACTCCGTTAAATTAAAAGTGTGGCGAATGGTAATGGTAAATTTCCATTCGTTCGGGGTATTTTATACGTAAACTGGCTATGGTCGACCGTCTTCCGTTTGGTTCTAGCATCTCTGTCTTATAAACTTCTGGCATTTGATGCTTTTCTTTGTTAAGACTGGTTCAAGGTGTTTCTCTATTGGCTGATGGGGAAATCGGGCAAACGATTGGTGCAATCAGCAAAATTTCAAATTTGAAACTTGTGAAACGGTTTTCTTTTAGTTTGCCCTAAAAGGAAACTTGTAATAACCCATAGAGGTGGCTATTAGTTATCCATCATTCATCAACGGTTTGCACATTCTCAAATGTATAAATCAGGCAAATCGCGGAAGACGATTAATACATAAGAGACAAGTTTCAAAATATATGACAAATCCTCGGAATGCAGCGCAATAAAATCTGGATTTTTGAATATTGACACACACAAAACAAATACTTCCAATTTATTAATATAATTGCAGGTAGACACAAACTTGTGTCGAAATTTGAAATAAAAATATGCCAAGCAATAGTAGTTTACCTTACAAGTTTGGAAATATTCAATTTCTCACGAGCGCGATAATTTGAGTGTGAAAGTGAATGTTTTCCAAACGCGTAAGGTACACTGCTTCTCCTTGGCCCACATTTTTCCATCGAAATATTAATAAGTTTGACACAAACTGCCCCGACACTGACACTTATCATGACATATTCTATAACTGTGCGGAACAGTGACAAGTTTGTCACTTTCCCGCACAGTTTCTGTTCAGGGTACTTATTGTTTAGTTTTTTTTTGCGGCTACTGCGGAACATCTATCTTAACCATGATGAAAGTTATTTTACAAATTGAGCGCTCTTAATTCGCAGAATCAGCTAAAGTTCTCGAAAATTAATTAAAAACCTCAATAATTCGATCACAGTCGCTAACCGCTTAATTAAAATATACCAACAATAAGAATCGCCAAAAAACACTGTCTCAAAGTCTCATATTTTCCACTGTACTACTTCCTATAGGTTCTTACACTTTATACAACTATTTTTATGATATTTTAAACAAAAAAAAACATTTCCCTATTTACTATTATATTAACATTTCCAACATGACAATTTATTCACAAGCTTTAATCAATGCCTCTGCAACTTCAACCGCAATTTCTCCTTCAGCTCGAGCCTGGAAAATAAAGTTGTAACTCTCTCAAATTGTATCAAATTAGTGTATCAGTATTCTATTTACTTACAAGATCTGTACTTGCCGAAGAAACTTGGCCCTGAGCTTTGCTTAAAAGATCGCGAGCAGCTGCGATATCCAATTGGTCAACTGGACAAGCTTCTTCAGCCAACACCTTAAAGCAAACGGAAGGTTCATTTTTATTGTCTTTATAATTTAGAATAGTGTTGTTAGTAAGGAAAGTACCTGAACTGAAGAATCGTCATTGATTGTGACTGTGCCACTAGATACGAAATATTTCTTATTCGCACCTTCGTTTTCCATTACGGTGACAACACCCGGTTTCAAGACAGCTAGAGTTGGTACGTGTTTTGGTAGAATACCAAATGCACCGGAGAATGATGGCACATCAACTTGTTTCACCGACACTCCATTGTAGAACACCTACTTATATTATTTCTTGTTTTAAGTATAATCACAAAAAAAGTTGAAAAGAATCATACCTGATTGCCTGCAGCAAATGTGAAGCTCATTTCATCCGCATAGCCACGTTTGGTGTAGTTATTCACGGATTGGCGGGTTAACAAACGGGAAAATGATCGTACGGCAGCCATTTCTACAAGAAAAACTTATTGATAAAATGATAACATAACAGAAAATTAAGTAAGAGAAAATTTATCAAGCATAACCTCAAATATTACATAATGATTTTAGCAAGTTAATATGAGATTTATGAAACACTTAATTAGGGTATTAATAAAACTTAAATTATGTTGTTAATAGTTTTAGTTGCTGGACTTACTAGATAATTTAGAATTAAGAGGAAAACTTTGAGAAAAACCGTAGGGCAAGTGACTGAATTTTTGCTTCGAGTTTGGATGGGGATGGAGCAGTGTTGCCAGTTTTTTTTAAGTAGCGTGTCGCCACTTTTGAATAAATGTCGCCCAAAATCGCAAAGCATTCCCCGAAGTCATCACGCATAGGCAACTTTATATACATTTACAGAAAAAATAACTTACAAATTCTTATGAAATGTAAGCTAGTGTAAGGCTAAGTGTCCACTATAGAGTTTTTTCGGTCGAGTTAGAGAAAATTCTCGCGTAGAGAAGTGCATACACCCTGTAGAGCTCTACATTAGCGCTCTATACACTCTCTACGCGAGAGTTCTCTCGCGTGCAAAATTCTAAAGTGGACACACCACTTAAGTTATTTATTGTAATATGAGTTATGTGATGACAGATGTATGCAGCGCTACTTGAGCGCTACCTACGGAGATATGTATGCAACCCGATATACAGGGACATAATAGACAAGGTCACAACATGGCGCAGTCGGTAAAGGAAATGAAAAAGGAGAAAGAGTGTCTTATGAAGATTGAAAATGTAGAGAGATGAAGAGATAGACGATAGAGGTGCAGATGTAGGCGAGAGAGATGAAGAAATAAGCGAGAGAGAACAAACAGATGATTCCTACGCGAAGAAGTAGACGATGAAGAACCAGTGAAGAATAAAGTTAGCAAGAGAAAGTATGTAAAGAGACAATATATACTGAGAAGTAACACTAGAAGTGGAAGAAAAGTAAAAAAGACAAAAAAGTTGAATTTGAACGCAGCTACAACTATTTATTTATTCTTCTAAAATCTCTAAATAATCAGTAAGTGGCTACCGGAAACTAAAATTAATGTGAGATATAAACCTATTCAACGAAATCCATAATATTTGTATAGCAAAAAATCACTTTGCGACTTGCGATTTTTACCGCATAATCTCACCAAAAATCATACAATCTTGCAACACTGGTTCGTACTTCGAAGTTTCGGATTTGATATAGGGAGTTCATCTTTTAACCATTGGTATTACTGGTAATACCTTTGAAAGAAAGCACTCAAAAGTTTTATTTTTATCTCGATTTTTATTTATTAAATATTTCTAACCTAAAGTTATTCCATATTTCATCTCGCATAATAGAGTTTAGAGTCGTTTTAATAGTCTAAACATAAAATGAAACCAATCAATGTTGGTGTACTATCAAAAATACCGAATTTATTCAACGAGTTGAAACTTAAGTTCTCAAACCAACTAATATTGAAAGAAATATTTAGTAACACCACTGTTAACTCAAACATATATCGAGATATTCAAGCTTGTGAAGTGATTGTAGCCGATTTTGATTTATTGGCACCTTATTTATATGAATTAGAGAATATTAAATTTGTTCAAGGCACATGGGCAGGTATTGATCCATTACTGGCTCATGTAAATCCAGATATGCTACCAACAACACCCATTTTACGCTTTTCGGGAAAACATTTCGGAAATATTATATCTGAATACGTTCTTGCTACGATAGTTAATCACGAGAGAGATACATTTAGGATTCATGAAAATCAAATGAAGAAAACATGGTCACAAGAAGGACGTATTCACGATTACCGTACAATTTTTGATCTTACCATTGGTGTCATGGGTGTTGGACATATAGGAAGCAGATGTAAGTTTTAAATTAACAAATATTTCGTTTATTCTCTAATATCTTTGTAGTAATGAGCTCTTTAAAAATGTTCGGTGCTCAGATTCATGCACTTGGTAAACGTCCAAATATTGATTTGAAAGAACATGATTACATTGATCATTATTTTCCCAGCTCAAAACTTCATGATTTTTTAATTAATTGCGATTATCTTATTAATACTTTGCCAAATACGAATGAGACCAAAGGCTTGTTAAACAATGCTGTTCTAGAAATATGCAAAGGTAATCAAAATATTGTTTAGCAATATAAATGGGGTAAAACTATAACAAATTGAAAAATTTAATCGTTTCAGAGAAAGGCCCTGTTTTTATTAATGTTGGTCGTGGAAGTATAATATCAGACGAATCATTATTCAGTGCATTAGAAAACAATTGGTTAACACATGTCTATCTGGATGTGTTCAATCAGGAACCACTTCCTGAGAGTAGTCAGTTATGGAATTCTGCGAAGGTAATCAACGAAATTAAGTTTATAGATTGATAGATATTAATTATTGATTTATTTTGTAGGTGTCTATTACACCACATGTAGCAGCGACAAGTCGTCCAAGAGACATTGCTGATCAGTTTGCAGAAAATATAAATTTGTTTTTGGCCAAAAAACCTCTGCCAACTCAAATAGATTTTACCAGAGGTTATTAATGTAGTTTCCTTTAAGTCATGTGCTAAATAAAGGAAACTATAATTCAAGATTAAAGTTTACTTGAAAGCGAAAGTTCGTAAGGAACAGGTAACTTGTCTGTTCTAAAGCAGATGGCGCAAGCAGTCTTCAAAGTATCTGAATATCATGATTTTATTTTAAAGAATTCGATTCAAAAGCATTTAATTAATGCATTACTTTTATTATTAATGTTTTTTTCTGGTTTTGTTATGCTTTAAGGTATCTAAAAAAAATTGTGCTAGTTTCAAAAGTTAATAAAAATTAAAATTGAAGTCCTTTTTCGATTGTTGTTATTTTGCGTTTTTTTTTTTGAAGAAATTCGAAATTTTTGTATGAAAAATTATTTTCTATCGCACATATATTCATCTACATTCATAACGCTTGAGAAATATTCAGCTTGATACTTGGGAAGATACATATCGTCACATTGTAGTCTGAATTCGGAATGATATGTCTCTTTGCCATCGTCTGCAGAGTACATTTATGGGTACGTATACTGGAACAAGTTAAGCAGTTCCCCTTTAAAGGATTTTCTCGTAATGGGGGCGGAGGCGGCAGCAGTGTGATGTTCTGCCGCTGTAGTTTAACGAGGCCCGACCGAGCGTGTCAAAGCAATAGCTCGCACGTGAACGAGCGAGAAACAGTGTGTACGTTAGTGTTAGTTAGTACAGAGGCGAGCTATATACGGCTCTCTAGTCTCTACGATCGTCTGCGGGCAAACGTGAGCGAGAAAAACGAACAATCCTCTCCTATATATACACACACACCATCCTAGTTCGTGTCGGCGGAATAAGCTTCCAGCGAAACGAACGACACGTATACTATACGGGGGTGTGCAGGCGAGCAGTGGTGCGAGTTATTTGGCGGCTGATACGACCGCCGCGTCTCTTGGCTCGTCGACCGGCTTGTCGTGCGAATGCGATATCTGCATCAATTAGCACCTGCTCGACCGTCATCGTTCATCAACGCCGGAATGAATATTCCTATATATATATATGACAAAATTACAAAACATATATATCACATATCTGTAGAGATACGCACACATTTTCATAATTATCAGACAGACAGAATTTTAAATTTTAAGTAAATTTGCAGTTGTACGTATGTGCATGCTTTCACCCGTGTTCGTGTATCTTGTACTTACTATTAAAATGAGTAATGAACACGAACCCTCACGGGGAGGTAAAGGAAAGCCAAGAAAAACTGCATCTGCATGTGGCACGAAGACGGCAGTTGTACGCATATATACGACAATCCTACTAAATCCAGCTCAATCCGTTATGATCCAGCTCCGGTGCTTAAATTGTCGAGCCGTATTCGTATATGTTAACGCGAGCGAATCGTTTGTTTGAGTGTGTGGTTAAATGTGTATACGGATAAAGAGACGATGCAAAAGCATTGTGGAAAGGATCGCTCACCATATATCCACCGTGTAACCACCACCTACATTTACTTCTATGCATACGTGCAGGATCGTAACGTAACGTTGTAATATAGCACATAGAACACTGTAGAGCGTAGCGTGCCACCTAAAGCCAAACACGCCGCCCGAGGGTGATAATGAGTGTCGTGTGCAGCGTGACAGACGGATGAAGAAATCAGGCCGGGCGGGTGAGTTGGCGACGTTGGCTGGCTGTGCTGGCGTTCGAGTTCCGTAGGTGGCGACGGGTGGCAGGCATGGGAATGTCGGGGGTGTTACGACCAGGCGAGAGAACGACGGGTTTTCGCCTGGCAGTTTTACGCCAACCTTATCTCTTCCCTGCCTCACACCATTCGCCCACTCTTTACGCTACTCTAGGTTACGCTTTGGAACGGAACGAGCGGCACGGCAATGCCGGGTATATCTATATATGGCGCCGCATCGTGCCGTTTAACTATCGTCAGAACCGACGGCGTCGGCGGCTGCTACTGCTGCTGCTGTTGCTGTTCGCTCGCTCTTGCTGATTGTAGGGCTCGTTTCACGAACATGCTCTATATAGCTGTAGATATAGTGCATATACAGATATATACGTTCGTTGGTTGAAGATATATATGCGTTGAATGGTGAACGAAACGCGCCAACGACCATTCGAGAGGTATGAGAACGAACAGTACTGATGTTGGCTCATGTTGGCTGTTCGACTCACTCCTACTCCCAGTGGAATTGGGGAGGCTAGTCGACAGGCGTTGTGGTGTGCGGAATGTGTGTGGGGCCACGGGGGTGGCTATAATCAGACGGTGGCAGAGGGGAAGGACGCCCGCTCAACTACGCCGCGACGCTCGCTCGAGTTGACCTGCCGCCAACAAATACTACGTTTACATGATGATATTTATTCTAATGTCGTTTATATACTTATATATATAAGAACCTGCACTGAGTGCAGGTCTATAATTTAATGTCGCCCTATACGGTAGTGTAGAATGTTCGACTTATCCAGTGATGCACTCAGTGCAGTCGAAAATTGCAATGAGTGCAAAATTTTCTGCCGCGTCTCTTGAGACGGTCTTGAACGATTGCGTTACCTACTATATGTATAAATGTTATAAGTTATAACATTGACCAGGATTGACAGATCAACGTCAAATCATCTTGGTTGCAATTACACAACCACCAGCATAGTTTTTCAGATTCAATGCATGCATTCTGCCCGAGTGCATATAAGTCGAAAACACCATAAGTTTCGTTTGCAAGAATAAATAATTATTAAATTATCAAAATTTCTCAATTTCGACTTTCAAAATATTCATCAAATGCTGGAAGGTAATTTCATTATATACATTTAAAAAGAAATTATTTTTAAAATTCAAATTTTCTTTGTGGTTTGGTTTACTGTTTGCTGCCTCCTAACTTAATTCTCTCTGAACTAAATAGTATATTTCGCAACGAGTTCGAGTGCATTGCGAGCACGAACGGAACGAGTACCTTCTTCTAACGGCAAAATTTGGTAATATTCTTTTTTGCACACCCTCATCATATTTAAATAAAATTATCTATTTTGCGTTCATAATATGCCAATTAGAATACCCAATGTAGTTAATTAAAGTATGAAATTGAAGCATTCCATAGTGCGGTTCTTTAAGGTTGCTTTAAGTAACTAGTTGCATAAAGTAAAATTGACGCATGCGCATTGCGCATCGAATTCTACTAGGCAACTGTAATCCTCGATCGTCGTATGAAAAATTTCATATTCTTTTAAATATGCCTTTCTTGATTTTTCTGGTAGAATTTTATTTATACTGTTTTCTGCCGCTTTACGAATATCGGGGGAATGCAACTTAAATTAATTCTCTATTATAAATGTTATTAAATTCACTGATTTCTATAGTTAATCGTTATTTTTAAACACTGCTACTGTCACGTTCAAGCGTCGACCATTTTGATAGCAACGCAATTTGGGTTGCATACCATACACTTTAGAAAAATGTATTTTTTATTTGCACTCTCCATTTTTTTTATTTACAGTTAAAATTAGCGCATAATAGATAAAATAGTATAAGATATTTATGCTTTTTAAGACGCATTATAAAACTTGTCCATTGGAACTTGGACTCGGTGTTATAATATAGCGTCTTAAAGCGTTAACTTATCTACTATTTCACGTTCGTTGCATCTTTCATAATTTCAAATTATATCCAATTATAGATGATTTATTGATTTGTAAAACTGATCATTTCCATTCCATATCAATTTTCGCACTGACGATGCAACTCGAAACTCTAAACCGAAACGCTAAGAGAATTGAAAGTCTAAAAAACCCGAACAAACGATCCTGATCATGATTTAGTACCATCTGCCACCACAACAAAACTATTACTTAACCAATAACTTGAACAATATATCTAAAACTATCACTGTTTAAAAGGAAAAGAACAATTACTTGAATTGCTATTGCAAAAATTCTTCATCTTCAATTTCAATACTTTCTTAGTACAGAGTAGATAAGTTATAAAGAGAGTCAAAAGATTTAGTTAAGAGTGTTTAGCATGGTGTGGGGTTAATAATATTTCATGGTTTCGGATGACTTCCAAAGAAGTCCCAATATGATCGAGCGCCGCCAACTACGTTTTGCAAGTGAGAACTCTAAACGAACACGACAATTTAGTTCAAGTTGAGTATATTGGTACCTCATGAAGTTATGAGCCGTTTGAATGTGGTTTCAGAAAACATCAGAAAAGATGAGAAGAAAGAGTAAGTATGGTGACGCAAGGCGGAGAGTAAAATGAATAGAGGAGAAACCGCAGTTTTATTTCTCGAATGCGTTCGCACCATGGTAATTCCTATTAGCTACACATTGTTCTACTGAAATATGATCGGACTTTTAGAGTTTTAAAAGAGCTTCTCAGTGAACTGTGTGAACGCTGAACGCAGATGTAGATTGCATTTTTCCTAACTAAACGTTCTTCAAATTACAATTTACGTATGTGGCTGTGACTGTGTGTGTGTGTGTGTGTGTGTGTGTGTGTGTGTGTGTGTGTGTGTGTGTGTGTGTGTGACAGAAATAAGGCGGCTCGGTTTTTGAACTTTCTGATTTTGAAGCGTGAAAAGATTTTCCCGGAAGTTATATAATCAATTTTTTCAACTCGAAACATGCGCATGTTTAAAGGTTAAAAGCAGCATTTGCGCATGAGCACTAGCGCAGATTATAGGAGTTATGTTTTTAATTTACTTGAAGGACTCTGACGATTTAACGATTATTAGAGAATCGCTGTGTGCGGCAAAAATCAAAGCATTTATAAATCTCAACAACACAACCAATATTCGCCAATTGTTAGGAAGTTTGCTAATTCACCTAAACTACTAAACCAATTGTCGGTCTGTAAGAACCCAACAATAAAGTGGCCACCAAACAACATCAACATATCAAGAAATATAATAATAACACAAGTGAATGAGCATACAAAAAATAACCTATAACAACCAAACAGCACAACACAACAACAAATTGAGCGTTGCTTCGACTTCGAAAATGTCATTTCTGAACGGGACGTTCGCATTCTTCTCCCTTTAAACTGTAGATATTCGGCCCATATTACGAGGCTTGAGAATATGTTTCAACATGTAGGTGGTCGGCAAAGCTCAAAAAGGCCATTCGGAACAGACGTAAAGACGACAAACGCACCGCTCTGAATACGCACACACTGGGCAGAGGCCGTTCAGGACTGAAATGGTTTTGTTGAACGTTTGTTCGGCTGTCGACTTAGTACAATGATGATGACTTACGCACGCATTTATCGAACGAAACGAAGCGAAATGAGCGAAAGAAAATAATGGGGAAAGGCATCGGAAGGAATGAGACGGCATCTGAAGGACTGTTACACACTGTTACACATGTTGGAAAAGGTAAGAAAATGTGGGAAAAAGTGAGATAAGGAAGAATAAGTAAGTGAAACTTTGATTTAAATCAAAAAATGTACATTACGGAAATGTCTTTTCCTTGCTGCGGTGCGTTGCGTTTGACCGTTTTGTTGCTATTGTTGCGTTGCTTCTAAACTATTTGCGTAAACATGGTAAAACATGCCGCCCTTATTGTTATCGACAATGAGTGCGGAATGATAACAACGTGCCGACGAATTGTTCAATTGTTAGCTGTGGAGAACTTGTAAAAGCAAAGACACCTCAAGGAGTAGCAAGTTTTATATGTTTTTCTACAACCACCACGGAAAATAAATACATACGCACAAACAGCAGGCGCGGCGCTGAAAACGCGTCTTTACGTTCATTGTCTGACATAATAAAACTGATAAAGTCAATCGCACATGCCGAAGTTACCAACATTAAACTTTTTTAATCATGTTGCAGTTTGGTTGCATCTTCAAATCGTAATACCTACAACCCGTACGCACTTTATTTGGTTTGTTTTCTTTCAGTCTATAAAATTATTATATTG
Source organism: Liometoxenus newtonarum (assembly GCA_030264535.1). Taxonomy (NCBI): domain Eukaryota; kingdom Metazoa; phylum Arthropoda; class Insecta; order Coleoptera; family Staphylinidae; genus Liometoxenus; species Liometoxenus newtonarum. The sequence goes on along the minus strand of JARJEB010010834.1, from coordinate 3,728 downwards.
TGTGACGAAATAAAACTGGAAAAGTAAATCGCACGAATTGAACTTGGCTAGGAAGTTGACAACCGCCTGGATGCATGCAACCACATGAGCTCTATGTTGTTCTATGGGTTGTCCTCACTTTATTATTTCAGCTGATTTGTTTTCTTTAAGTACTTTGAGTGGAAAGATGCAATTGCGCACTCGCGGATTACTAAACTCGTTAGGTATGTACGTAAATGCCCTATTTCAATACAGAAGATTAAAGAGGCAAAATTATGCGGAAAAGTCGGAAGTGGTTGTTTGCCTTTTATCTACACTTTGTCGACTATAGACAAAAAATAGAAACGACAATCAAAAATATAGTAACACACCGATAATCGACAAATTAGTGAATTTCAGAGGAAATTACAATCAGAATGCCGACGTGAAACCTGAACTTAGAAATTAAGTTAGGGGGAATCTTAAACTAATATTTAATGCTTACGCACTTCCAAAACATAAGGGTGCAAAGTGTAGGAGCTCTGAGCGTGAACGTGAAGCAAATCGATGAACAAGGATTGAATTTCAAACAGAAACAACAGCAAAGCCGAATTTTAATACAAAAGCAGAAATGTGTTTGATCTGTCTAAGCATTTGTAGGTTAGACAAATGTGCGGTTTATTGGTAAATTTTGTGAATTTTAACGCTTATATACCCTGTTGACTGTTGTTTTATGCGTATATAATCTGTTTTGGGTATTTTTACGGTCTTTTTTTTTATTTACTTTTTAATATTTTGGTGTTTTTGGCAAGGCATTCCGAGAACCAGAGAGGAAGTATTTAACTTCAGTCTATACACATGCATGAAGATTTTATATTATCAAGTAAAAGCAGCAAAACCGATACTTAACTATGTGTATGAGAGTATGAGTTATCGAACAAGTGCGCTAAAACGGCAAGAACAAAATATAAGTAAATTGTAAATCGGAGATATTAATACACAATATTATTTTAATTATATCATATCATGCCAAATTTAAAAATACAGTTATAACTACCTATAGAACTTTAAAAGAGTAGGTAAAACAGGAAACTGAAAACATTAATCTGGCTCATTACATTTAATCAACCTATTGTGATTAAATGAGTGATTTTTAAGTTATAAAAGTTCAATCCAATTGCGATAAGCGGATAAGACTATTATGACAATAACATCAACAAAAGCAAAGTTTTGATAAATTTATACGTTTGGTTACGTTGATATTGCTAGATATATTTTTACATCAGTGTATGTTGCATTACGGCAATAATAACAAAAATGTTTAATGTTTACAATGACAACAATTGGATTTTCCATTACATTTCGTACCTGAATTGACTATGACTGCTTCATTAAACGAAAGCAATCGACTTATTTGGTAATAAAACAATGTAACCAATGTTTATCGCATTCAATAGATATCATTCAACGTTCAATAATATCATTAAAGACAATCAAATAGTAAAATTAACGAGAAAATCACTCATAAGTAGATATATAGTTTCATATTAAATATCAAATTTCTACTTTAATTTATTAAATGTTATGCTCGCATGTTTTGTAGAATTTTAGGTTATTTATTCTATTAGTACCGTTGAAATGCATTAAAACTGGAATGGCCTAGCCGGTGTGCGCGATGCACTAAATCTGCGTCAGTGGCAACCATTGACCGAATACTATTAAAACTGGATGAACAATAGAGAGAGAAATTGGGTATCTAGTCGTTTAGTAAGAGAGGGGTATAGGGCGATCACGTGACTGGGGTCTACTTCATAATTTACTATTTCAAACAAGCTTGCTTTCGTTGATAATGTAATATTGATTGATAATTTAATTGTCTATGCAGTGAAAGCTCAATGACAGTGACAATTTAATTGTCTATGGCAGTGATTCTCAACTTTTTTTTCTCACGGTACACTTTTTGATAATTTATAAATTTGGCGGCACCCTTGGCTGACGTCTTCTATGTATAGTTAGGGTCTGGGCGATACACTTCAAGAATTTCGCGGCACAGTTCAAAGAATCTCGCGGCACCCTGGTTGAGAATCACTGGTCTATGCAGTCGTCAAAGCGCAATGACAGTGCCCCCTTCTATAACGCGCTCTCTCAATGTGAAAAGGACATGAGTAGGTACGAATCGTTACACACAAGGTATAGGGAAGGGAGCATCAAGTAGTTTTAATAGTATTAGATCTATGGTGACAACAGAGTGAGCGAGTATGATTCGTGGATAATCGTTTCTCTATGCACGCCGAATAAAAGCGAAAGCAAATAGTGTGGCGATTCATTTTTGCTTTAAATAGACATGCTTTTGAATGCAAAAAAATTAAAATTTATACAATTATGGTTTGGTATTCAACGTGTTTGAGCGAGAGGAAAATATTGTAGAGAATGGAAAAATCTCCCTCTCTTAGACTTTTAATAAATGGATGGTAACGGGTTGCCTAAAAACAAATTTACCGCACTTTCACTTCATTGCACGTCCATTCCAGTTCGTATACATTTCAATGATTAATACATTCATTTGACATTTGCCCGTTTGACATTTTAGCTTTTCGTATTAGTGCAACAAAATATATTGACTCTTTTTATTAGCTTAGAAACTCAGTTATTCTCATGTTCATATTGTAGGAAATATCTGTATAGTTATAAAACATTGCAAAATGGAATACAATGCAAAAGGCAAACGCCTTCATAAGTTATCATAACAAAAGTCTACCTCTTTAGGTTTACAGATATTAGTCTAGATTTCATTTTGGTTCATTCATTTCATGTTCATTCATTACTTTACTTGTTTGGGCTATACACATATTTAGTTTACTATATAATCCTAGCATATTTATTATCGTCATAGTTAGGTGCAAGAGTAAAAGGATATTTATTAAACAACAAGATCTATACACTAAAAACGTTTAAACATTATGTTGAATAGGGTTCAGTTGCTATTTATAATAAACAATTATATTGCAAGAAGTATGTATATGTATACCTATACAGTCGTAATGCAATAGTTAATATTATTATAGTCTATCCATTATCAGGTGAAAAAAGAATAACACTATGGTAATAGTATATTACGCAATAGGAGTGGAAAGTTGCTTATTGCGAACGTAGCGACGAGTTTAGTAATCCGCGAGTGCGCCATTGCATCTTTCCACTCGTATTAGGTACGTACAATACTTTTTCTACGACCACACAATATTACGATTAGGGGTTGCAACCACACTGCAACATGATACTTTGATGTTCGATTGTAACCAAGTGTGGTTAAAAAAGTTTAATGTTGCTAACTTCAGCATGTGCGATTAACTTTATCAGTTTCATTATATACCGTGGGTTTTTTTACTGTCAAACATAGCACGTCTTATGTTCGCAGCTAAAATAAACGAGTCAAACTCATTGCAGTGGGGAGGCGATCTGAATATTGCCGAAGGCACACTGACGGACGGGGAGAGAGTGGGGATGTTATTGAAAACCGTGTTGCATCAAGATTCGAGTTGCGTGAGTTATTTAAAAGACCTAACCCTTGAGAAAGAAGTTAACGGTTGATGAACAATTTGCGTACAATCAATTCAAACAACTGGCAGTAACGACATGATCAAAAAAATTAATTTCTTTATCCGCGACGACCACGTAAAACAGCGATTACTATGTGTGTATGCAGGCACATATGACAGCCATTATCACCACTCGCGAATTATGAGCTTAACACGAGTCAATTATAGGTATTT
>JARJEB010010833.1:0-12543 GCA_030264535.1 Liometoxenus newtonarum | reverse complement strand
GATTCTCAACCACTGTGCCGCGGCACCCTGCCCATGCATAAAAGTAGTAATTCAATCGCTTCTACCTTCTTTGGTGGAGGGGGGACCAAGTACAATTCTTTTAAATTTCTTCTTATTGCTATTGTGCCGCGAAATTTTTAAATCATCAAAAGTGCAAAAAAAAGATTGTGAATCACTGGTCTAGACTCAAGAGTCCTTTTAGTTTACACCAGTGATTCTCAACCACTGTGCCGCGGCACCCTGCCCATGCATAAAAGTAGTAATTCAATCGCTTCTACCTTCTTTCGTGGGGGGGGGGGGGAACAAGTACAATTCTTTTTCTATTTCTTCTTATTGTTAATGCGCCGCGAAATTTTTAAATCATGAAAAGTGTAACGTGTGCAAAACAAGGTTGAGTATCACTGGTCTAGACTACTCAAGAGTCCTTTTGTAAACTTTAATTTCCGAAATATGCACGAAATATGAAAGTTCTCTCCTGATGATTTTTTTTTCATGTACTCATTACAGATTTAGCAAATTTTAAAATATATGCCTCCAGTTTTTTACTTACCAACTTACCGAAGGTATGTAAGGAAAGTTAGGTAATCAGACAAAATATCGAACTCGAATCTCGCTTCCCAGAATCCCGAAAAATCATAATCAATGTCATTTCCACTTTCCGATCGACGATTTCTACTAAATCGTAGTTTGTATGGTCGGAGAAAGTTGTGCGGTGCGAATTTAACGCCCCAATTCATTTTTGATTCTCTGTATGTGTACGTCGGGTTTGAAGTTTGGATCAGCTTTCAGTATTTTATAATAAAGTGCAAGACTAGGATTCACATTGCGGCATATCTTATATAGCTTTTGATAAGAATTACAAATCCCCCATTAATAATTTATCCCAACGCCACGCCACATAGAGCCTAATTCAGGTGCGCCTTTAAGTCCTTTAAATAAATGACACGGACGTTAATGTCATCGTTAGTGCTTAAAAACATCGTAAAGGATACTAATACCATTGCTAACGCGCCCATTGAATTTCGTCCTTTATTCCAAATTCATACATTAAATTTTAAATATACAAGACGTGGGTATACCTACAACCGTTCAATTAACAAAACGTCAAAACCTAAAAATGTACCTAAGTACCATTTCGCACCAAGCCAGTCAAGTCATCTTCTCAAGTCAAGTCCAATAAAATCAAGTCAGTCAGTTATTTCACACCGAATGACTACAGTAAGGAATTCGGTGTGAAATAACTGACTGACTTGATTTTATTGGACTTGACTTGACGAGATGGCTTGACTGGCTTGGTACGAAATGGCACTAAGTAACAGTGATTGAATCATTTTTCGTAAATGCCTTAAAATTCAGTCCAAAATCAAATTGTATCCTGAATTAATCTGAAACATACATATTCAATAATATCGCTAACGTTTTAGGATCGGTCTTATCCAAATACGTTAATTGAAATGAAGAAGCTGGCTTCGGAATTATCAAGATTCCGAAGTGAAGAAATGCCGCCAAGACAACGTGACAAACATCACCTGAATCAATTATTCCGCGAATTGGATAAATATTTTAAAACCGTCGGCGAAATCGATATCGAACCCGAATTGCAAATTGATACAATCGAACGCAATTGGACGCGACTTATGGTCGCGTATCAAGAACGCGAACGATTTGCTAATGATGAAATCAAACGTCTAGATCGTCTGCAACGCTTAGCAGAGAAAGTACATCGAGAAATTAAGCAGACGGACGCGAATCTGGACGTAATCGAACGACACATCGATGACGAATCGAGACGAATCGAACGTATTCATCCATTGGAAGCGAAACGAATTGCGGATCAAGTGGATGTCGAACTTACTAATATCGAAAAAACTATTCAATCACTTATCACAGATGTTCACACCTTGATAAATGGCAGATATCCGCAAGCCCCCGATTTAGAAAAACGTGTGAAAAAACTGCATGAACGCTGGGTGTCGATGAAACATTTTATGATTCGTAAACTTGTCGAACCATTGGCAAATATTAGTTTTCCTATTGAAGAACGCACCGTAACGAAACACATCCGTACCGTACAGGAAACAAGAAATGTTGATACAAATCCACATTTCCGCAGTTTGCAAGAAGCTATTGAATGGTGCAAAATGAAGTTGAAACAATTACAAGAAGCGGAATACGGTTCGGATTTGGCTTCGGTTCAGCACGAAATGGATATACATCAACGCGAACACAAACAAGTTGATAATTTCCATGCGAAAGTTGACATTTGTGTGAAGGGACGCCAATACTTCGGTGCAGAAGAACTTACATTGTACAATCAACATCTCAGTACTTTGCAAAAAGTATACACCGAATTGGTTACTGTTTCGAACAATCGCATGAGCGAATTGGATAGTTTGCTTGATTTTATTAAATCTGCAACGAACGAATTGCATTATCTTAACGAAAAGGAAGAAGTTGAAGTGCTCAGAGATTGGTCAGATACACAAATGAATTTGAATGCAGTGGAAAAATATTATGAGGTGAGTTCAATATTTTTATAAATGCCAACTGACTACATAATTTTGTTGTTATTAATAAATGCAGCTTGTATTTGGAAATGGTGGAGAGGTATAACATTTTAGAGAGATGTTTGCGTTTTAACCAGTGATGGCATTTGCACCGGGTGCAAACGTTTATGCAGCCAAAGCACCGGGTGTTTATGCGATCGATATGTCACTCTAACTACTCAGCGTAGTTCGCAACTACTTTAAGCAGGTCGGAACTACTCTGAGTAGTTTATAGTGGCAATACACCGGGAGCAATGATGAATGAATGCACCAATTGCACCGTCAGTGTGCACACTTTTGATTGCACCCGGTGCAAACTGGCGCAAATCTTGTTTATTTGCAGCGGTGCAAACCGGCTTGCCATCACTGGTTTTAACTTTTATTTTGATTTATAATAATTTTCAGTCGTTGATGAGTGAATTGGAAAAGAGAGAAATTCAATTTGGTTCAGTGCAAGACCGTGGAGAAAGTCTAGTTATGCAAAATCATCCAGCAAGCAAAGCTATTGAAGCTCACATGTCATCGATGCAAGCTCAATGGGCCTGGATTTTACAACTTACTCATTGTTTGGAAGAACATCTTAAAAACGCTCATATTTATCAAGATTATTATCGATCTGTTGCCAATGCCGAAAAATGGCTCAAAGAGTAAGTTTTAAATCATAAATCTTTCATTGTAAATATATCAGTGATTGCATTTGCACCAGGTGCAAACGTTTTTGCACCCAAAGTGCAATCGCAACAACTCTGAGTAGTTCGGATTTACTTTGAGCAGGTCGGAACTACTCTGAGTAGTTTACAGCGACATATCTCAAACAATGCATCGGGTGCAATGATGGATGGGTGTATTTCGCCAATAAGATTCAAGTAATTCAAAAAAATTTAAGGTGATCGTATGAATTCGATTGCACCCTCAAGGTGCAAACGTTTGATTGCACCCGGTGGAAATCGGCTTGCCATCACTGAAATATATTATTTCCATATCCACTTATCTTATACTTTTAATATTTTCAGCAAAAACGAAATTTTAAACAATGAGTATAGTCAAAGCGATTTCACCTTAGATCAAGGTGAACGTTTATTGCAAGGTATGCAGACCCTACGTGATGAGCTCAACGAATTTGGAGATTCTGTTCAACAATTAGCAGCCCGTGCCGAGCAAGTTGTACCATTAAAATTACGAAGACAGCCTGTCACTAGACCCATTACAGTTAAAGCATTGTGCAGCTACAAACAAAACAATGTATGTATCTATAAACCAGTGATGGTATTTGCACAGGGTGGAAAAGTTTATGCACCCTAAAACACCGGGTGCAATGATGAATGCACCAATGTACCAATTGGGTGCATTCAGTGCAATCTCATTGGATGTCGCTTTGGCGGAAATCTGATTGTACTCTCAGGGTGCAAACGTATGATTGCACCCGGTGCAAATAGGCTTGCCATCACTGCCATAAACTATTTTAAATTTAACGTGCTATTCATTGATTTGTTTTGATTCAGTTTGCCATGGAAAAGAATAAGGAATGCACCTTAACAGATAATTCGGGTCGTATCAAGTGGAGAGTACACAACGATAAGGGTGTCGAATGTCAAGTTCCAAGTGTTTGCTTCGTTATTCCTCCGCTTGACAAAGAAGCATTAGATGCTGCAGATCGTTTGCGTAGACAATATGATTTAACTATACAGTTGTGGCAAAAGAAACAACTTCGCATGAGACAAAATATGATATTCGCAACAATTAAAGTTGTTAAAAGTTGGGATCTAGCTCAATTCATTGCAATTGGAACGGAACAACGAAACGCAATTAGACGCGCATTAAATGATGACGCTGATAAGTTGTTTGCTGAAGGCGATCCATCCGATCCACAATTGAGACGTTTACGTCGAGAAATTGATGAGGTGAATCGTTTGTTCGATGAGCTTGAAAGGCGTGCACGAGCTGAGGAAGAAAGCCGGAATCAGACTCGAATCTTTAACAGTCAAATTAGTACATTATTGCAATCGCTTGATGAAGCTGAGAGAGTCATTAATCAGAGAGTAATTGCGCACTTGCCGAGAGATATTGATTCACTTCAACATTTGGTGCTTGAACACAAAGAATTTGAATCGCGATTGCAAAATCTTGAAGGCGACATCGAACAAGTTAAAGACACATTTAGAAGCATTACGTTAAAGACACCACAGCACAAGAAAGATTTGGAAAAGGTGCTAAACAAATGGAAGAACATTTGTAATATTAGTAATTTATACATCGAGCGGCTCAAGTGTGTTGAAATTGTTTTGACTGGAATGGAAGATGCTGCTCAAGTAATAAGCGATTTTGAACGTAAACTTGCTTTGTTCCAAGATTTGCCAAATTCCCGCAAGGCGTTGGAAATGGTTCACGATGATTTACTTAAATTACAATCTGCAGTAGGGCAACAACAAATTGCAATGGATCAATTGAATGACGATTTTGATAATACTAGACGACTTACGGAAAAATCGAGACCAACTCACCGCGGTCCTCATAATGACATCAAACGGTTAGACGAAGATATTCAGAAACTAAACAATCGTTGGAGTAATGTGTGCGGCCAGTTAGCAAAGTCGTTGAATGCCGTTGAACAAGCTTACAATTTGCTTAAAAACTACAAGAAAGCAAAGGAAGTTGAAGACGAATGGATTGATGAACAATACAGCAGACTTGAAACTCTTCAACCTATAATGCACAAACCTAAAGACAATTTAGAAGCAACCAGAGTAAGTGGAGCTAATACACAATGGGGATTATTTATGTCGGGGTTTTAAGACATAAGATCTTGGAGATAATATTGACGATGATAATTCATATTTACTGACTAAAAATCAACATTTGAGGTGTTATGTTTCACGAAATTACGATTCACGTTGTTAGGGGTCGTGGGTTTAGTTCGGATTGTGGGCACAACATTTTTTAGTTATAGTTTTAGTTCACGAAAGCACATTGGTTGTTTTTTTACTAATAACTAATCTCCTAATACCACTAAATTGTTATTTGCAGAATCTTCTAAACACTGTAGTTGAACGTGCACCTAACATTGAGAATGTCAACGACAAGGGAGGACGATTTATTCGTGAAGGAAAGGTAATTATCATTGACTATCGATCACTATCGATGCAGACAACATTTTTATACATTATCATTCGTGATACATACCACACGATAGACGATAGAGGTTTGTAGATATAGCTAGATAAAATTGAATTAGGACATGAATGAGATGGATGTTTGAGAAATTGAAATAAGTATTTGTACACATTTTACATTCACACAATCTTGAACCTTTAAACTTTTAAATGCTATTTATCCGTATCTTTCAAATTATATTATTAATGCTTCTTTCCTTCACTTAGCAATTCAACTTCTTCTTTTCGGTATTTTACTGGTGGTGGCCTAAATCGCTTCATATTGTCATTTTATTAGATTTTTGGGTTTAATTTAGATCTTACAATTCTCACCACATTAAACATTGATACAGTAATAGCATTTTCGGACTACTGCACTCAGTGCGTACTCGCCTGCACTGAAAATTTTGAACGTGTTCGGACTATACTTTGAGTGTACTTGTACACTTTTACAGTGTCAAGTCTTCGGACTAACAACAAAATTGCACTCAGTGTATGTTTTTTGCCCTCTAAAGTGCAGTCCAGTGCAATGTAATATGACGAGTAAAATGATGCAATATTGGTGGTTATACCTACACTGAAAATTTTGAGCGTGTTCGGACTATCTCAGAATATACTTTGAGTGTGCTTGTACACCTTTACCGTGTCGAGTGTTCGCGCTAACAACAAAATTGCACTCCGTGCAATTCCCGTGCAATTCCGTTGCACTGACTATGAAAATCAGTGCAGTCTGCAATGTAATATGGTGTGTAATATGATGCAATATTAGAGGTTATACTGGTTATACTAAGCGTTTATGCTACGGGATATAAAGGAACACTACTTGAACTGCACTAAAAATTATTATGTTCAGGCTATTTTGAAGAAAGTTCTCGAGAAAGTTCGTGTTGAACTACTAAAAGCACCGACTGGAATAGTCCGAAAACGCTATTACACTGAAAATTTTGAGCGTGTTCGAACTATCTCCTACTATACTTTGAGTGTTCTAGTACACCTTTACCGTGTCGAGTGTTCGGGCTAACAACAGAATTGCACTCCGTTGTTTTTTGCACTGACTATGGAAGTCAGTGCCGTCCAGTGCAATGTAATATGATGCAATATTAGAGGTTATACTGGTTATACTAAGCGTTTATCGAGGCGTTTATGCTACGGGATATATAATGAAATTTTTAGGTTAAATGAACACTACTTGAACTGCACTGAAAATCATTGGTTATGTTCAGGCTATTTTTAAGAAAATTCGTGGTGAACTACTAAAAGCACCGACTGCAATAGTCCGAAAACGCTATTACATTTCTGTTTTCACTTGTTCGAACTCTTCTTTTCAAATGACAAAAATCGTACACGTATCACAAAATCACAGCTTATAATTTCAACTTACCTTTGAGCACTAACCCTGCTTAACCAACTATCTAACCCTTAACATTAGATATGGAGTAAATCTCTCCAACGATTCCGCGAACAAATGTTGGAGTTTCAACCATCGATGGATGCTGAATTGTCAACTCATCATAATAATGGACCATCGGGGGCAGATGCTACTGCAAATGAATTGGAAGAGTTCAACGCCAGATATCAATATATCTTGGATACGATTTACGGAAGGCTACAGGAAATTGCTGCTAAATGCCCAGGAGATATTGTAACGCTGGTGAGTTTACAATTTTTCTTTCATTACAACATAATTTAGTGATGTTTGGCACCTTGAGGGTGATCATATTCCCGCCATAACCTTAAATTTAAAAATATTTTAATATGACGAATCTTATTGGCTAATAATACGTAATCTAACGATTGCACTGAATGCACCCAGTTGGTGTATTGGTGCAATCATCATTGCACCCGGTGCATTTGGTGCATAAACATTTGCACCCGGTGCAAAATTTTAAAATTATCTGTCCTATTAAAAACGCGTATTGAATGCCTTTCTGTCGAAACAATTTGAATTTAGAACATGCTCAAAACTTAAAAACTCAGACTCGGAAGTGTTTCCTACAAGTTTTTTTTTCTGCTTTTAAAAAATTAAAATGAAATGGTGTCACGTGGTATTTTTAGAAAATAAAATAGCCTGCAACATAATATGACATTTTATATCAGGCAATAAAATATGTTTGAGAGAAGTGCTCAGCGACAATAAAATTGAAACAACTTTAATTGATCAATAAAAAATATTAATTTTAATTGCACATTGTTAAATTATGTATGACGTATGTCATTCTGCCAGACAGTGTATAATGTAATGAATGCTTCATCCAGATTTTGAGCACAAATAGAAAGCTTAAAAAAATTAAGCATTTGCTGTGCACCGGTTTAATGTTGCTCATAGAGTTATAATATTTCTAGAGGGAAGGTAAATTATGTATGACGTATGTCATTCTGCGAGACAATGTATAATACTTCATCCAGATTTTGAGCTCACATAGAAAGCTTAAAAAAAATTGAGCATTTGCTGTGCATCGGGTTAATGTTGCTCATAGAGTTATAATATTTCTAGAGGGAAGGTATTGACTTGACATTGTGATGCCACTGGTCCGTCATATAGAATTGCATATTGATAAAATGTAGACTACCCAAAGTACACGCAAAGAATAGTGACACGAGACTGGAGTCTATTTCAAGTTTCGTGCCACAATATGACGATTTAGTGTAATCCCCTTCCGTCCCCTGGCTGCATGCCAGGGTAGTGTTCTTTCCATCGACTTCTATTTCTATGATGTTACTAATGTTCCTAATGTTCACCGAACGCAGTTCGAATTATAGCGAGCGGTTTTCTCAGTTTTAGAAGTGGCCGCTCTATAAAATACCATTCCAATTTAACTTAGTTTATCGAAAATCAAAACTAAACCATCGCGATAAAGCGAGAAATGAAAATGAACCATAATTTGCATTAAACTTTATTACTGTCGGTTATGTCAGGTAACACTTTATGACATCATTCTCGTGGTTACCAAACAATACGCACAAACAACTTGCAAGGTATTTTGTTTGTTGGCAAATAAAACCCACTAAACATTTTTTTTATTAACGTTAAGTATCATTGATTCGAATGTCTCTTTTGCATATATTATAAAGATGAATGGAAATTATTGTGACAAGGTTACTATAAAGTTTAATCGTTTTTAAAGTTTAAGTTTAAATTATTGCAACATACATGGATCAGTTCTATTTATAAATTACTTCATAAAATAAAATTTGCATAATTTTTTCAATTCGTTTTGATATTGAGATCGTTCTCAATGTTGATTACATAAACTTTATTCAAGGAATTGATGACACCATTATTTTTCGATATTTACGTACCTACTTTAGTTTTTAATTTTATGTGGCGCTAACACGTCTTTAAACGGTGTTAATTTTTGGTTAGTTAAATATATGCAATATTTTTTACAACTTGAAATTCAAGAGTTATACGTGGTTTTAATTAAAAGGTGATTTTAGTGTTAAAAGTTTTAATGTAAGGTTTCATCAAAGGTGTCAAGGTTTATTCGTTCCGGTATGTAGTAATTTATACAGAGCGTTTATTTTACCATCGAACATAGCATGTAACGTACGCAATGTTCGCAGCTATAATAAACGAGTCAAACTCATAGCAGTGCCGATGAACGATCAAAGTAGGTACCTAATTGATTTTTATGATCATGTCGTTGCTGTCAGTTGGTAATTTGAATTGATTGTTCACAAATTCTTTATCAATCGTTTTAACATCTTTCTCACACAACTCGAATCTCGATGCAATCACACTGCAGCATTGACTTGTCATTGTAGTGTGTCGTCTCGTCGTCCGTCTTACGTCCCCACTCTCTGCCCGTCCGTCGTCCATGAGTTTGACTCGTTTGTTTTAGCTGCGAACATAGGACATGCTACGTTCGACGGTAAAATAAACGCACGGTATGTGTTAACAGCAGTAGATTGTGATTGTTTTAAATTTTGTTTATACTTAAGATTGGCATTATACCTATACCCTATTAAGCAATAGAGGATTTATTAATATACCGAATAGATAATTCGGTTTTTGGCAAACATAAAAATTTTCACTCGTTTAACCTTGACGAATTTTGAATTATTTGCATACCGATTTCAAAATAAGTCATAATCAAAATAGGTATTTATTTAATTAATGTTGGTGCTTGTTGTTTATATTCCTCAATTTTCTAGTATTTACACAGTGCCGGATTTTGCTTTTATGTGGCCCCAAGTGTTCAATCTTTTGGGGGTATAAATAAATGAGAAGTAGAGGCAAATGAAAAGAACATAAAAATATCTGACATTTGGTGGGCCTCTGAAGGTTTGGGCTGGCTCCACTGATAAATAGTCGCGGTGGCAACCATGCACAAACCCTATAAGACTTTAAAACAAACTTTCCTTTGCTTGATACGAGTAAAAATAAGTTTATGTTGTTTTTGACTTATATGCACTCGGGCAGTTTTTTTTGCACTGGTTGCAGGGTGCAGGTCTGAGTGTTCGATTTATAATTTTATGTTGCCCTAAGGGAGTGTCGAATGTTCCACTTATCCAATGCATGCACTCAGTGCAGTCGTAAATCGTACTGAGTGCAAACATTTCTGCCCCGTCTCTGCAGATCGATCTTGGCTACAATCCCCAGACGGCCAACTTGACAGAAGTTTCGGTTAAAATATGATTAATTTTATCGAGATGCACTAATGTGCTATTTTAAGTTCGGCATATTTGAACTGTGCCAGTGCAGAAATTGCCCTTTTTCAGATCCAGGGCATGCACTTACCTCCACTCGCCGAATGCAGACAGTGCAGTTCTGCCCGAGTGCATATAAGTCGAAAACGAAAGTTTTTATGAGAATTCTAAATATTATCGATAGTGTAAAGCATAGTTTATGATTGACATAAATTAACATAGGATAAAACATAAACAGTTCAAGTATTACCATGTTACAATGTTACGGTTCATGATTGCGGAATTAATGACATAAGCACTTGACATAGAAGTTCGCCGACTCTCAACTTTTATGGAATATTTCCTATTGCTAGCGAATGAGGTTGAAGTTGAGCCAGCATGCGCATAGCATGACTGTTCAACAACTACGTATGCGTATGCCCATGCCATGGTGACGGAAATGATGACTCAAATGGACTAGTGTCTAGGGGGTATATGATCCTGACCAATCACAAAAGCGTTCCAGAACATGATCATTAAGTTGCCTACCTTTGCAGTGAACCTTAATGATAAACGGGCATGACAACACTATGCGTAAGTGCGACGCAGTGAAACCTATAGACGAAAATCCAAGTGAAGAAGAGAAAAAAACATAAATCTACCATATACCCCTATACCCAGCCCTTTTCAATATTTTTACATAGTGCTTTGTTATTTGTGAGTGGCCTCCGGCCACTCTCACTGGCGATAAAAAAAAACCCTCAAGTGTGGGACTACTGAAGGGTAGAATTATAAAGGTAAAAGTACGGCGGAAACGAACACTGGGAAAATCTACCTTTGTAGTGAGAAAACTGTAATAATTTTCCCAGTGTTTGTTTCCGCCGTACTTTTACCCTTATAATTCTACCCTTCAGTAGTTTCACACCAGAGGGGCCGGAGATGGCTTAGAGTTATGTTTTTCTCTTCTTCACTTCGATTTTCGTCTATAGGTTTCACTGCGTCGCACTTACGCATAGTGTTGGCATGCCGGTTCGCCATTTAGCTCTCCATCTACGTTTGGATCATAGGTAGGCAACTTAATAATCTTGTTCCGGAACGCATTTGTGATTGGTCAGGCATATACCCCCTAGACCAGGGGTCGGCAGACTTTCCAGTGAGAAGCATCAAGTTGTGAAGAAAATATGATAACGAAGATATCAGAGTGCCAATTTTTATTTAAAACTTAGTTACTTAACTGAAATCTGGAAATTTTTATTGTTGGTGACCAAAAAAAAGCTCTCAAGTCTCAAAGTAGTAATATCTATCCGAGAACGCGGCGGTGACCAAAAAAAAGCTCTCAAGTCTCCAATTTTCAAAGAGCCGCAAACGGTATGCAAAGAGCTGCGGTCTGCCGACCCGTGCCCTAGACGCTAGTCTGAGATGGCACTTGTTTTTGAGGTTATTTTCTTTACTTTTGACATGCGTCCTTGTTCCATATTATGGCTTACGTCATTAATCATGAAGCGAGATTCATATATTTAAATCTTATGGATTATTTCATAAGTTAAAATCTTATATTATGTCAATCCGGTCAATCGTATGTAAACCGTCCTTAAGTGTTTCTATTTTAAATGTCGTATTTGTATCGGTCGGCCGGCATCGTTCGGTGTGTTCGGAGTTCCGCCACACCGGCAGCGGCAGGTTGCAAACCATGTGATTTCAACATTTCAGTTTCACCGTTTCAAATTCACTCACGTCATTCAGTCAGTAAGCCGACGATCCCGCCTCCGACGTCCGCGTAAGTTGTCTCGACGCGACTCGATCGAACTTCTCAAGGCGGTATACTCGTGCATATAGAATATTTACGGACGGTCTACCAATTTTTCCGAATTATTGAAAACATTGAAGTCATTTAATAAACAAATATTAATATTTATATATTCTCAACGAATCAATTGTGCTACTCAGAATTGCTTCACAATGGATAATAATAATTGGAAAAATTTACACAAATACAGTTTCAGCAATGAGTTGGGAAACATACCTTGGGTAACTAATTATTGAATAAGTAGATGCAATAATTATTTTATAGAATTTTATTTTATAGAATTTACGTTTTGTTTACGTATTAACTATTAATTGAAATTACATAATATTTGTGCTAGAACATTTTTCGATAGAAAATTAGGCAATGGAAATTTGTTGTGAAAAACGAAGGACATTTTATTTAAGGTTTAATT
>JARJEB010010822.1:0-10459 GCA_030264535.1 Liometoxenus newtonarum | reverse complement strand
ACATTAAAAGACAAACTAAAGAATTGTTTATATCCGATGATCAACGATAATTATCGACCAAAAACGATGATGAACGACAATCGTCGAAAACATAGCATTGTTGCCAAGTTTAAAATGGCTACGATCACAAAAATTGGAGAAAAAAATGATTTTTTTTTACTTAATTTACTTATTAATAGTGTAATAGATTGTTTTGCAAATGCAGTAACAGTATATCCAGTAATCTCATTTACAATTAATTTGCTTCTCAAGTTTAAATTGACAGTTACACGTCGAACAAAAAATTACAATTTTACTCAAAATAAAAAGTCACTTTGGATCAGGACGACACAATCTGCTTCAGTGGTGCTTCTAGGTAAAGAGCCAAAGCATTTGCCTTCTCTTTCAACATTCCAAAGCCTACTGAGTTCCTCGCATACAAACAGAGCAGCAAATGTGCCACTTGTGTGATGGCTATGCGACCTTCCATACACTCCATTAGAATGACTTGAGGTCTGTCTTCGCGGAACACATTCATTCCATTCTTTTCGTACGCACACCAAATGTTGCTGGCTATCGCTGATGTAACTCGGGCGTCATTATCACCGTAGCCGCTGTACGCCAGTAATGATCCTTCAGGATTTAACAATCTGGAACGAGTCATTGAGTCATAAAAGTAAATTCAGGCCAAACAATTAAGACTAATTTAACCTACAAAGTGTTTTCCACTCCACCAGTATTTGCTTGTCCTAAGACTTGTGACAGAGCTTTAGGTCTTAACATTTTACAATTTGCACCTTATTTACACAATGAGACTAATTTAGGTTTTCTTTTGTTTTAATTGTTGTTATCGGATACAACACGAAAACAATGTAACCTAGTAACCTTGCAGAGGGCGCTGGTAAACAATAACAAGCAAGTATGCACTATGCAGTGATGCCATCTGAAAATGGCAAATACCAATATTCCCTAGAATTCATCAAACAACAACGAAAATTCCCTAGACAAATCTGACCTAAATCTGACATCACTGCAAGAGTGTCCATTGTTGCCAAATTGTTCACCCCTTTATAGGAAGACAAGAAAAGTGCGGAAAGTACCACTTTTCCGAGCTGTTACCGAATTTTTGGATGAATTATGTTACAAAAACTATAAAGTCGGATTAATTTATAGTAAAAATATATTATATATTAAAAGTTTTGATACAAAACGTAAGATAAACTTAAAAAAATAAATAGGTTAACATATGTTGATACCATTTAAACCACGTTGGTGACATTCCTGACTTTGACTTTTAACATTTTCAAGTTCATTAATACCCGTATCAATTTGTTTCAACAATTGCGATTCCTCGGTGTCAAAAATACAATCTTCTAGTTCCTGTATCGACTGGATACTGTTAAAGACAATGTCAGCTCCCTTAAACACGCCGATAACTTCTTCGGTGGGGTTTAGAAAGTATAGGGGTTGTTTCCGCTTGGCGAAGTCTTTGATCATTGAGGCGATCCCTTTCGCAGCAGTAAAATCTGCGCCTATAACAAACATATTGCAGCATAACCTAACTAATAGAAGGTTCGCCTCATTTGGTGACGTTCGGCGTGTCGGCCATGTTGTGTGGAGGTTGGAGTTTGCGGGAAATTTGACATTCTTATTTGCATGTGAGGTAAATTCAAATTTCCCGCGAATGCCAACATTCACACAACATGGCTGACATGCCGAAGCTCACCAAACAAGGTCTGTCGAAATTCTCTGTCCAAGATACGAAGTGATAGGTTATACTTACCCAAAATAAATCGACAATCAATGACTACAGGTAAGTGTATGGAATTTAAACCAGCACTGCCCACATGTGATTTGATAAATTCAACAGCTGGAAAATATAAACTGTTGCTAGGCGTTATCAGTAAGCATTCCAATCCATTCGATGTCTGTTAAGAATAAAGAGTAAAAACTTTATTGCTGAATTGTGTTGTTTCAAACTATTATAATTTTCCAGTGATGGCAAGTCGGTTTGCACCGCTGCAAATAAGGTTTGCACCCGTTTGCACCGGGTGCAATCAAACGTTTGCACCCTGAGAAGTCTTTTTGGTGGATAACACGACATCCAACGATTGCACTGAATGCATCATTGCACCCGGTGGATTGGGTGCATAAAAGTTTGCACCCGGTCCAAATATTCACTTTTTGTACCAGCAAGCTGGTTTGCACCCATTTGCACCGGATGCAAGCAAACGTTAGCACCCTGAGGATTTTTATGGGTGGATAACACGCCATCCAACTATTGCACTGGATGCATCATTGCACCCGGTGCATTGGGTGCATAAACGTTTGCACCCGGTGCAAATGATATCGCACTGTAGTAAAGTAATGTTCACTTTTATGTATCAGCAAGCTGGTTTGCACCCGTTTGTACCGGGTGCAATCAAACGTTTGCATCCTGAAGGGTCTTATTAGTGGATAACACGCCATCCAACGATTGCACTGAATGCATGATTGCACCCGGTGCATTGGGAGCATAAACATTTGCACCCGGTGCAAATGTCATCATTGAATTTTACCATTAGTTTCTCGACGATTATCCGAGGACGTGCGCTCGGATACAGCAACAACATAATGTTGATTACCACACCAATAACGATACCCAATTCAACACCCACTGACAAACAAAGCACAAATGTTGCAATCATCGGAATGAGATCTTTGCGATTCGACTTCCACATCGGGCGCACAACTTCATATTCGATCATGAATATCACAGCGCATATGATGACAGCACCGAGGGATGCCTTTGGAATATATCTAAACGCCGGTGTGAGGAATGATAACGAGAGTAATACCAACATTCCTGGAAGAACAAGCAAAAAAACACGTTAATGGAGTGCCCTCCAACGAAAGATATGGCAACATTGCATTTACCCGTGTATATACCGCCTAATGGTGTTTTAACACCGCTGGCATAATTCACTGCTGACCGGGAAAATGAACCTGTGATCGGAATCGATGAGAAGAAGGAACCGATAATGTTGCAAAAACTGAGAGCGACGAGTTCCTGTGTGGCATCGACACTTTTTCCATGGGCTGCAAATTGATGACGCATACTTATTACAAAAGTCAGTTGTAGCCCCAGTGATGGCACGTTTATGCACCAAATGCACCAGGTGTAATCGTTTGATTCCACCTATTTCGTTCGATATGTCAATCTAACTACTTTGAATAGTTCGCAACTACTCGGAGTAGTTTTTCAGTGGCATATCTGAAGCAATGCACCGGGTGCAAAAAGGCATCACCACCCCATCACTGGTGGTAGCAAAAATGAATGTTACCAAATGCCTTGGCAATTGCCACATTCCCCAAAACAGCAATAATAGGAACCATTACGATAGAACTCCCTAAATCGGCTAACATGTCCGTAAACTCAACTGTTCGATTATTGATTGTCGTGGTAAATGGTGGTGGGGCAATGTTGGGAAGTCCCGGTTTAACTACGCCTGTAAGAATGAATGGAGTACTGCCACCGGTCGAATATTCGTAGTAAAATGCTAAAAATGAACTTCCAAGGACTACGAGCGCATTGCGTGACGTTGATATCATCCAGATTGTTTTCTCGAGAGGTTTGTTTCGAAGTTTGATGTCCTTAATTTTCTGGAAAACACAGAGAGAAAAAAAACGAGAACATTTAGTTTACTCGGATCAAAGCAGCAACAATTATGTACATTGTTGCCAAATGTAAATATGATTCGGAAACATACCCTGAGAGCAAGTAGTAAAAGAATACAAACAATCGCCATTTGGAAGTCAGCATATCGTAGATTCGAAATATTTGCGTACACTTGATATAAGGTGTCGAAGAAATCGTTCGATTTGAAATTTAGTCCTAGAATATATTTAAATTGCGACGATATTATAATGACAGATGTCGCTGAAGTAAAGCCAACGGTGACAGGTACCGATATGAAGTCGACAAGAACACCTGTAATTTATGAAATGAAGTGAAATAGGCTTTCAAGTAGATTATGCTGGCTTTATATGCAAAGTATGTTAGATCAAGAGTAGGAGTAGAATTTAAGAGTAAGAGTATGAGGCAAATGTTGATGTTTATGCAAAAAATGTAGGAGTAAATTCTTACTCCCATGCGCACTCTGAAGATAATGTGACAACGTGAAGATCCTATAGCATGCACATGTACTCTAAAATTTTAAAATGGAGTAGGATTAGGAGTAAAAAGTTTTATTTCATTTTCGAACTGTTTTATTTCATTTTCGAACCGTCTTACTCCACCTTCTGTATAAACCGGTTATTCATTACCACTGATGTGTTAAACTTTTCCTACTCCTGTTCTTACTCTTACTATCTCTGCATAAACCCTGCATAAGAATACGAGTAAGATTTAGTAATAAGAGTACGAGGCAAATGTTGATATGTACGCACAAAAAATTAGGAGTAAGAGTAGGCAAGCGGCCTGTGAAGAGTTTGCCACTTCCAAATAACTTCATATTAGTATGCACATGCGCACTTCATACGAGAGTAGGATTAGGAGTAAAAAATTAATAGTTTGCAAACTTTCAAAACCACGTTTTACTCCTACTTCTGTGTAGGTATAAACCCGTTCGTTTACAGTGATGTGTTTAACTCTTCCATGCTTAATCGTACTCCTATTCTTACTCTTACTGGACCTCTCCACAAACCCAGCATAAGAATAGGAGTAGGATTTAGAAGTAATAGTACGAGGCAAATGATGATGTTAACGCACAAAAAATTATCAGTAAGAGTACGCACGCGCGCTGTGAAGAGTTTGCTACTTCACATCAGTATGCGCACGCGCACTTCATACGAAAGTAGGATTAGGAGTAAAAAAATAAAATTTTGCAAACTTTCAAGGCCAAGTTACTGATCCTAATTTTCCATGCTTAATCCTACTCCTATGTTTAATCTTATACTAACTCTGCATAAACGCAGCATAAAAATAGGAGTAGGATTTAGTAGTAAAGAGTATGAAGCAAAAGTTTCGATGTTTACTCCGAAAAAATTAGGAGTAAGAGTACGCATGGGCCCTGTGAAGAATGTGCTACTTGCAAATAACTTCATATTAGCATATGCATTATATGCATTCTTGAGTAGGATTAGGAGTAAAAAATTAAAAGTTTGCGAACTTTTAAGACTACGTCTTACTCGTACTTCTGTTATTGACCGTAATTTGCCATGCTTAATCCTACTCCTATTCTTACGTTTACTACTTTTGCATAAACCCAGCATACATAAGAACAGGAGTAGGAATTAGTAGTAAATTCATACGAGGGTAGAATTAGGAGTAAAAAATTAAAAGTTTGCGAACTTTCAAGACTACGTCTTACTCCTACTTCTGTCTGTTCCTAATTTTCCATGCATAATTCTACTCCTATTCTTACTCTATTGTTGTTACAAATACAAAATGGCGCATTGTCAATTGTGACGTAATAGGGAAAAAAACGTGAAACCATGAAATTTTCGAACCTATTGAAAAGTAATACAAACCTAAATTTAGCATTGCCATTACTAACTGCATGGCACCGGAGAGGAAGGTCAACAAAACGGCGTAGTCGCTATTCCGACTCATCACCTGCTGGTATGTCATCAGCGCCATCAGTGCAGTCGGGCCGATCGTGATCTCTTTGCAGGAACCGAAGAATACATAAACGAAGCAACCGGCGAATGCTGAATAGAGTCCAAACTGTAAAAATCACAACTAATACATTCGCGCTCTGCAGCATGGTGTCCACTGGACAATCTTCAAAAATCAAAATTGTGTCAACGTTTTCAAGCGTGTTGACAAATATGTAGTAAATGTATAATTAATATAACATGAAAACAAATATGACGATGTTGCTTAGCAACGCGTCAAGCGGTCATCCGCAACGTTGGGCACATCGATTTTTGAGTGGGAAATTTTCACATACCTGTGGTTCTACGCCGGCTAGAGTAGCGTAGGCCAGCGCTTGTGGCATCACTGTTAAACCAACAGTGATTCCGGCGATTAAATCACAGAGAAACTTTTGCGAATTGTAACCGATGATATATTCGAAGATCGGAAGATGACGATGTAGCACGGCTTTTAATTTGTCTCGTTTCATTGTTTGTTTGTTTTTTTTTTTCGTTCCAAAGAAATTGACCTAAAATAACATAAACATGTAGAGAAAGTTTTTATGAATGAAAAGAAATACCAACAGCCATTGCTCACGAAGATGATGTTTGAGCCCACGAGCCGCAAGGCGAGTGACGCAAATTCATCTCAGTGAGCAATGACCATAATTGCAAATATAATACTATGCTTTTTCTACACCTTGCACTATTTACACACACAAACATACAAATTGTGATTTCTCGATGCGATGAAGCAACGAACGAGCACTAACTGACAAGTGAAACAATATGGCGGGCGAATCACATCGAGCTATGCTCGGAATTGTTCGGGTTCTTTCGAGATTTTAGATCATATAGATAAGTTGGATCGGTCACTTCAAATTCGTGCAGTGATTTCTGAAAATCCATAACTCACGGTAGTGAGTTATGAAAATCAATAACTCACGGTAGTGAGTTATAGGTACCATTAATCACTCACAAAATGCTAATAACTAAATAGGTGTAGAAAAAATTATTTATTGCATTTTTACCTCTTTTGACAAGTAGAAACAAAAAAAATGTTTTTATTTATTTATTATAGCGACGGTTGTAGTAAATGATCAATAAACACATTCTCGATTTTAAATATTTAGTTTTAAATTTATGTTGACGTTGTTGAACTAACTATTGCTTATGCGCAAGTATTAAGTCTCGTTTCGTTGTGTTGTATCGGGACCGACACATTCGCGAATGAATCGTTTTGAACAGCGACTTTCCGTTTTTAAAACAATTTCACTCGACTATCTATACGCATATACATACAATACAGGATGTTACAAAAAAAAAACACCTAAAATCGCACCAGCAGTGGCGAAAACGCGAACGTAAACAAACGAATCGTTGGGCCAACGTTGGCCCGTTACATTGCCGAAAAAACTGTTATCACGCCCACAATACATAATTATGACAAAATCAAACAAATATATATGTAATCATTGAAAATTTGTTTTACAGTATTATAATGTGCAAATAGAGTTCAATGAAATGAATCGCAAAATAAACGTTGGATTGCAGTAAACAACGGAATATTTTCTTAGATATCTCTTCATGCACGATTAAAATTAAATCGAAAATTCGCGATGACCTTCAAGTTGTAAGTACATAATTTTGAAAACAACAAGTTTACAACAAAAACATGTATCAAAGAACTTTTTATTTCTTGAAACGATCGATACCGCGATTAATAATTAGTAATGGAGAACATATTATTGACCTAAATCACATTAGCGGAAAATTAATAAATTAATATCTACTTAATACTTATATAGATATTAATTTAGACACATATATCAAGCAAGTTAAAGATGAAAGAGGTAAACATAATTTGCAAAGCATGCAAATTGGTTAATTAAAAAAATGCAATCGTGCATTAAGTTGTTAGGTTATTGCTTAATATTCATCATTCAGTTATACCGTGCGATTATTTTACAGTCGAACATAGCAGGTGCTATTCTAGGTCCTCCCCTTTCTACGGCAGTTTTCTACGAAATTAAGTATTTAGGTGGATGTTTAATCAGTAAGAGTCTGACATTATGCAGGACACTATGCAGGATTCTCCCACCTACCGCAAAAAAAGCCATAACATTGACTCATGCTATGTTCGATGGTAAAATAAACGCTCTGTATAATTTTAACTATGCACAAATATCTTTTTGTGTAATCTACCAGTACGTTAGCCTAGTTAAGTATTATACATTTTATCGACTATTTTATGTCAATATTACTGTCATTTTTACCGGATTAAATGACAGGTGTTGTGTAATGACAGCTGTTGTAACAAATGGTAATTATTATAATTGTTATCGAAATATCGACGATTTAATTCGTTATTTATTCATTATTTTAGCATTTTCGGAAAGTTTTCTGTATACTGATATTTAGTTAGGCAACCGAACAATCAATATGTTGGCTTTGAACACTGTTTTTAACATCAATACCAAGTCGCAGGTATAGGCTCAGCTGATTTCTCTTTACTCTTTGCGTCCCGCGTAGCACACGACCTTCGTGCCAAGCTTTATATTATTTTAGTAATTGCGTGCGACATCAAATTAGTTAATGGCCTTGTCTATTGTCTAATCTAAATAATAATAACGTTTAGGACTTGATTTTCTGAATAAAAGCAACAACAACAAAAATCATAAAATTATAAGTTTGACTGACAAGAAACATTAAGTAACAATAATATACAATTAGATCATGAAAGTTTTTATGAAAAAAAATAAAATATACCTAGGTACTCACAAATTTTGTGAAATTTTCGGAAATATTTGTATTTTACCAGGTCAAATCACAAACTGTAAATGTAATAACTTTAAAACACGATATTCATATTCACACCACACATTTTAATATTTTTTGAAAATTAAGCGCAAAGGTATGATAACAGCCGATAACCATGAATAACGAAAACGCACACATACATACATTAACAACATTCGTTCAACAATTCTCAATACAACACAACAAAACAATCGACAATCGTTCGTTGCTATGTGCCGTTGTGGCATGCGGCATGCTTGATCGGAATGTTGTCAATGTGGTGAATTGAGGTTGAGGCGTGGGAGTTGGAAAGAAAAGGTCGCTACTCGAACGCGACCCTGCGCTTTAAAAGCGCTTTAACTTCAACTTTGAACTTGAATATTATGAATTACTATGTCTATACGGGTTGTTTTATGATAAGAAAATTTTGATATTTAAGATTTGTTTGCGACAAATTTATCATGACACACGTCATTACGCCCATAACAGCACTTATATCTAACGTGGTGTATTCATAAATAAAATTGACAGTTTGTCATATTTTGACTTAGGTCATATTTTGACGTTCCACACATTTCATATTTTGACATATGTCATATTTTGACTTAGCTAATGTGTTGTATTCATAAATAAAATTGACAGTTTTTCATATTTTGTTTATGTCATATTTTGACATTTAATATTTGAACACATGTCATATTTTTATATTTTACAAATGCCAAATTTTGACATTTCATATTTTTATTTAGCTGATGTGTTGTATTCATAAATAAAATTGACGATTAGTCATATTTTGACTTGTCATATTTTGACATTTCACAAATATCAAATTTTGACATATGTCATATTTTGACTTATCTCATTCTGACATTTCACAAATGACAAATTTTGACATGTTATATTTTCACATACTTATATCATATTTTGACTTATGTCATATTTTGACACTTGTGAAATGTCAAATTTTGACATATGTCATATTTTGACTTTAATAAAAGTGACGATCGACTTGACTTTGATTTAGTTAGCAACTAGTAACTACTATATTGTTACTATTAGCATAAGTTTCATTGGAATTTTCAATACTTTCATTTTCATGTACAATGTGTTGCAAAAGTTCCTCCAAGTGTTCAGTATCAGTACAAATGATATTTCGTTTTATGATATTTTGTATTTTCATTCGCAGATCGTCAATTAGATCCAAAAAGACAACAACAATGGCCCGTTTGCTTTCCGTTAGGTCAGAAAGTAATGAATCAAATGCCTAAAAAAATAGAAAAAATTTCGAATTTCTAAATTTCTGATTAACATTTACCTTCGTTGCTGTATAATCGATCCGATGCAATTTGCCGCAATCCAAAACAACAAAACAAATTTTTCCGCTATCAACGTTGGTCTTATCAACTTGTTTATCAGTCGAACCGAACTTTTCCACAATGACGTGTCGAATTCTTTCTCGTAAATATTCCCCTGATGAATACGTCAAATTCGCTACAAGTGCTAATTTGACGTAATTAAATGTGTTCTGAAATTTTTCGTACATAATTTGCTATTACATTTTTATTGGTTCAGTTATTCGTGTTTATGCAATTTGCACCTAGATGGCGCTGCAATGACAGTGTAGTTTAACCTCATTGCAAGGCTACTCCCTGTGTGTTTAAAGGTTAAATAGCATAAACAGTCAATTAAAATAATTAAAAAATTTACGGTTGAAATCGTTTGATTGATCACTTTTGGTCGAGCGGACCACCAAGTAACGAGTAAGAAATCCATTAGAACACCAACAAGTATTCCTCGTTCAATTGTGTCAATTAATGACCAAAGAAATGTCACTAGTAAAGGAATTAAATCGATTTCTGTAAAAATGCGAAACAAAAATTACAAAACAAAAAATAGATTTTTTGCTGATTAATGGTGATATACTCACTGCTAGTTTGCCACAGGGTTTTAAACATACCAAATTCAACCATGTATATGACAGCGCAAAATATCACCGATGCCAGTGCCGCCTTTGGTATGAAAACGAAGTATTTTGTTAAAAAAGTTAACGACAAAATGACCATAA
>JARJEB010010800.1:0-16727 GCA_030264535.1 Liometoxenus newtonarum | reverse complement strand
CATCGAATGGGATTTAAATTTATGATTTAAATGAACACAAAAATTGTTCAAATTTCTTTCATTCACATTTCTATTCGCAAATATGTTCAATGCCAGGCACCAAGCGTCGAACATTTTCTTGTGAAATCTGCACAACGCATAAGTTCATCGTTAGTTTAAATATGAATTAAAACTTTTGAAAATTATTGAGTTACTCGTACATACTTTCCTGTATGAAACCATCCACGAAACACTATGGTCGTGGCATTTTAAAAATTAACTGAATCAATATTTAAATTTCCGCAATCAGACTCAAAACGCAAAACAAATTGCAGAAATAACTGGAGAAAAACTAACCTTGAATGTCACCTTGAACTTGAACAAATATGTAGCTTTGAATGCTTGCTATACGTTATACACACTTGCTATATAAGTTGCGGATCCTTTCAAACATTTTCCAATATGGCGGCGCTCATACATGGTACATGTCAAAACGAACATCTTCTATCTAGTTATATGTATGACATCAATGACTGTGGGTAATAGATTCGCCCCTCCAGTGTTAAGCTGGGTTTATGAACGCTTCGGTGGACACTCCACGTTATCCCAGCTTACCGTGCTCGATGAGTAGGGTAAGAAAAGTTACCCTTACCCCCACTTCTATTACCAAGTATATCCTTATCTTACTAATCACCCTAACTTTTCGAACAAGCTTCTACCATAATTTGCTACATTGTAACGCACTCTCCACTCTGCACATCATAACGTACCCCAACATTCAGAACGTAGCCTATACATCTACAACGCACCACCCTACAGATTTCAACAACGCACCCATGACATACGTCAATCTTGTGAATAATCCGAACGCAGACTCAAACACAAACGTCAAACGCAAGTCACACGTGATGTTACAAGTCGAACAATTTCAAAACGTATGTAACCCAAACGACAATTACCTGTAAAAGCATAGAAAATGGAACGAGAAAGAAGTGTTGCGTTATAGATACAAACGTTCAGTATAATATGATTTTGCTGTTATGCTTAGTTTCCATTTCGCGGTTTGCGATTTGCGAGAGAGTTCTGATTGGCTGAAAAGTGCCCGATCTAAATCGAACTATCCATTCCAGTTTTCAGCCAATCACAGCGCTCTCGCAAAACGCAAATCGCCTTATGGAAACGCAGCCTTTAGCTGCGTTCGGTTATTCAACTCTATTGACTCTTTTAGCACTAAACACTCTTTAGTCGTTCGGCTATTCCAAAAAGAGTGAATGCAGGTATCTTTCTATACGTATAAAAATTCCACTCCAACTCTGGCTGAATAGCCGAACGCCGGGTCTCGTTCGAAATGAAAAGGTGAGGGTAAGGTGAAGGTAGAGTGCGGTAACTTTATTTTATGATTACCTTCCCCAACCATTTCGAACGACTTACTGGGAATTGTGGTCAAATTTTTGATGTTGGCCTTAAAAAATAAACCTTTTCTTCTTGTTGTGATTTAATTTATTGTCAAAATCAAACACGTCAATACTAACCTATCCATGAATGTATTTGTATGCGCAATCGTATTTACCCAACTTTACCCACTCTCGACTGAGTGAACATGGGTTTACCGAAAGTACACCCAAAACAATCGAAAAGGGGGGGGGGGATAGTCGGAGGAAATATTTACCCCGACATTTCGAACGGATTTGGGGACTATTTGGGTAACCTTTTATAAATTCCCCTGTGATTTCGAACGCCCTCCTGCTATAGCAGGCCAGTGGGTGTACAAAAAATAATGAATAAAACCATATTTTGTTTTATTATTTTATTATAGGTATCAACACATGCATACAAGAATCTCATCTTACATAATGGGACTTATCATGGGACTTTTTCTCGTTGAAAATAAAAATAAAACGTATAAGATTCCCAAGGTACGTTTTTCATTTCAGTTCCAGTTCAGTTCATTTTCCTTAGGGTACGTTTGAGTTGGCGATAAGACCGAGGTTGATGACGTCATTATCGAGGGTGGGGATATTTTCTGGCAAGCCAAACGCAATCGAGCTTCGAAGCAAACATAACCATTAAATTCGACTATCCATCTTCCAAATTTAAATAAAGACGTATTACTTATTATTTTTAAATTAAGAAAGTATAAATACAAACCGAAATTAAAACAAATTGGTTGACCTTGCTTTTAGCGATTTGAAAAGCGCATTGCGCATGTGCACAATATCCGTTCGACGAGCTCGATCTCTCAGGTCTGAGCATTTCGAGCAACTCGAAATGATCGCTCGATGTTTACTCAAATGCAAACGCTCTCGAGTACATTGACATTGATCGGAGTTCTCTCTCAGAGCGTCAAACCAAACGCACCCTACGAAAATTAATAGTATCTCCTTTTGCCATTAAATTTCTGCTTTTGGTAATTGATTGTTTCAGAAACTGAACATCGTCGCATGGTCGCTTGTAATAATTACGATGTTTTTTTGCATGTATTACATTGGAAATACACAAATATACCTTGAAGATCATTTCAACAATAATATGATGGTCACGTTTGGAAGACCTGCATGGTGTGCGTGCCTTTCTTGGATTATATTTTGTTGCGTTACTGGAAACGCTAGTAAGTTACAAAATTTGATTAATTCCTTGCCATTAATTTTATTCGTTTACTCATAGAAAGTTTCAATAAAATTTTATCAAATTCATTCTTTGTGGTTGTGGGAAGAATGAGCTACAGCATGTATTTGTTGCAAGTATTGGTCCTTGTTGTGACAATGGGCTCCGCAAGAACACCAAATTATTTAACATTCTGGTCAATGGTAAGTTGTACATATAGAAATACAATGTTGAATTATAAATATACTAAATTCGCCGAACACATTGAGTAGGTGCTGCTCCCGCAAATACGCGCCAAATTTGAATTGAGTGGTTGCTATTGGTTGCACGTAGCACGTGTCTCGCGTTTTTGTCAAATAGGTCAATGTCAAGTTTGAAGTTTGTGCTTGAATTTTGATTATGAAAGAATCAAATGAATGGAGCAATCCAATGCTTTTGAGAGTATTCAAAAAAAATGGCGGCGATAATTTCCCATTCAGTTTACCACATGACCACTACAGAGAGAACGATGATTGGTGGTAACTTCGGAGTTTCGCACGCCGGCCGAATGAAAGCGAGAGGAAAATATTGTTAGTAAAGCTCTTCTTCTCTTATTCATTGAATGAATGGAGATGACGGGTTGCCTAAAAACGAATTTGCCTCATTTTCACTCCATTGCGGGTCCATTCCAGTT
Source organism: Liometoxenus newtonarum (assembly GCA_030264535.1). NCBI lineage: Eukaryota > Metazoa > Arthropoda > Insecta > Coleoptera > Staphylinidae > Liometoxenus > Liometoxenus newtonarum. Next base: position 13,471 of record JARJEB010010800.1, on the reverse strand, counting down.
ACATGATATATGTATTGTATAGTTCAATGTGACCGCCATTTTCTGACCTCTGTCAAAGGAATTGGATTGGCCTATTCATTTCATTGAATTTTTCGCGCGTGTTTTAATTTTTAACGTGTGAAACTGCTTAATGCACACAATGTACTGCGCAATCATGGCACCTCCTACCAATCCCCTTCCTTCATGTATTCGTTGAATGCTGTATACAGCCATATATTTGTTAAGTTAAGAATACTGAATTTTTTTTTAGTTTCATGCCAGTGTTAGTGATGTTGTTATCACGATGATTCTCGCAATTATTTCTGTTTTGTTATTCGAATCGCCAACTATTGCCTTGGCTAAACTACTTTTAAGTAAACGCAAACCTCAATTTTCGAAAACCAATTAGTAACTTCCTCAGCGCCGTACCTAGGGCGAGGCAAAGAAGGCCCCTGCCACTGGCGCAAGATAAACATGGGCGCTACGCCGCCACGTGAAAGAAAGTATTTAAAAAACAGGCAAAAAGGAAATTTTAGAAGTTACGCTCCCTAACTGATTTTTTATGCGGCGAGCCCTCTACCCTAACCACTTTGTTACATCATTGGCGCCCAACTCCAGAGAAATTATAAATGTATCTGCTCTTGTTCAATGGAATACTTTATTTTGAGATTGTGAGCAAAGGGCGCTGTTTAATAATTTGCCACAGATGCGGGCATACCTAGATACGGCACTGAACTTCCTAATAAAAATAAATGATGAATGTAAAAATAAATAAGCATTTCAGCCAGATATATGAAATTGCGTCTTATTGTGTCAATATTTACTTACTAATTATTTAACTTGATATCGAAACTTTGATAAGAAAAAATTATCAGTTGATGGAAACGTTCTAGAACTAGAATCTGTAATTCTGTAATCAACCTGTTTTGTTTTGTTAATTATTAACGAGAATTTCCAAATAAACAGCATCATTCTTCAAGTGAATACTTTTCATTAAAGTCGCATGTGGTATGAAGATATATTGAGTTGACGATTCCTGAGGATCATCGGCAGCATCTTCCGGATAATTGCGTTTTGCAGTAATATAACGAACAAAATCTTTTGGCTACAAAAACAAGGAAATCACACAGTTTACTTGATAATATGAAAAACGTAAAGATCTAATAGTATTGCAAACCTTATCGGAATATTCCAAATCTCTTAAAAGTATATTCGCTTCGATTTTGCATGGCCACTTCAGTAAATCATCGTAATCACCTTTCATAACGTGCAAACACGCTAATAAATGTCTTCCACGCCATTTCTTAAGACCATTCAAGAATACAACCAACTGTAATTTAAAAAATAATCATCATTCATCCTTATAAAGTGTCGAGGATTATTAATGAATTGTGAATTCGAATTGAGATGTTCCATGTCAGCAGTGACAGTGACAGGTTTGACTTTATTTGACCTTCCCAATAAACAGCTGATCTGGATAAAGATGGCAGGAAAAAACATTCGAATTCGGCCTCAGATTCGGCTCAACTTGCCAGCCAGTCAAGTTCCGCATGAAAAGCACTTTTTAAAGGAACTTTGCAATGCAATGCAAGTTGAGCCGAATTGAATGAGCAATGAGCAGGAAGACGCTTGATGTGCTTGAGGTATCTTTATCCTGATCAGCTGATTAAAATTAGCTCCGTGACGTAGCATGACGTAATGTGGAACATTTCCCGAATCGTTTTGCGCGAGGTATTTGAATCCTCGACTTACTCGAACTCTGTAGCCGTAATCTGAAGTGTAAAATACAGGACTTTTAAGGGGAATTTTCTCGTTGCTCTTTGCATTTTCCATCTTCAAATTAAAATCACCAATTTTCCACACCAATCGACCAGGTTGTGTGGCAATTAGTCCTTGGATATTCTCAAATGATCGCTCCGTAACTTCCACGTCCAAATTAATTTGAGCTAGTGTCCGTTTCAATTCATTTATTTGTGCATCTTGTAATTTACTTTTCTCAGCCGCATTTGCACACGTAACTTTTAAACTGTCAATTTCCGTCTTTTGATTTTCCAGTTGCGCTGATAATTCTCCAATGGTCTTCTTGCAAGTTTCATTTTCAATTGCCAATCGTTCAATTTCTGTTTTCTGATCTTGTGTTAAAGATGTAATGACACCGAGTTCCTGTCCAAAAAAATCCCGAACTTCTTTGATTTTCTGTTCGATATCGTACTGAAACTGTCGCATTTCCACCTGTTCATTTTTAAACGTAACTTGTTGATTGTTCAAAACATTTCGCAAGTGCGTTATGTCTTTGATGGCTTCCTGCAGCCGGCAAGTGGTGATATCATTTTTATTATTTGCTTCAAATTTGCGGAATTCGTTCAAAATGCTATCTAATTGAAATTGTACATTTGTGCGCCAGTCAACTAAGGTGTGATTTTGTGTTTGTAACACTTGAATATCCATCCGGAATTTATTGAAATTATATTCAAATTGTCTTAGTACATCGGAATGTTGTTGATGGGCCAATTGAAATTTCCCTTTTAGATCCTCATATCTCGAATTTGGTGTGTTATTTTGGTCCTGACGGTGGTGTTGATAATTACGTGGCAAAGTACCTGCACGATAATCCATTCTGTTATCGATTTGATGACTGGATCGTGGAAATGTGTCATAACCCAATAGATTCTCATAACTTTTCGAAGACTTGATTCGACTGTTACGGCAAGTTTTGCTATGTTGTTCTTTTGTGTTTCGGGGAATATAGGCACCGCATTTATTTACACACGGTTCTAAAACGTATCCACAAGTTGCTGAATGTTGCTAAAATTGATAAATAATTTAGTTACTTACAAGAAAAACCCAAAAAAAAAACTTAAAAAAAAGTGCAATGCAATGAATTTCAATCGATCACTCTAAATATGACAATGCGGAAATAATTATAGATTTTTTGATAACAATTAATAAAATGAATAATTAATTACCTGTGCAGTTTCACTTCTCAAGACTTGATGACAAAAATAACACTGAGTATTATTCATAATTAACTTAATGACGAACCCAGAAAACTAGAAATTCAATCAAAATTAATTAAGTTTTCTGTCGAAAATAAATTAATTAAAGTAAACGCATTCAGTCGCGTCGCCGCCAATAATAAACGAACCGTAACTGGGCCGCGACCTCCTCTCACGCTTATCTCGAAACACTAAATTATCATTATCATTGCTCACTTACACAAAAAACTCCATAGAGACAGATAACGATACTAAAAACCAAAAACTAATATTGCATGCTCTGCCGAGGCGACCGATTACTAATTGATGAATAATACCTGCTCTACTATATCAGAGAGGATCCATTCATATTCATCCAACAATGAACAATTGCATTCGAAGTCCAGTCCAGGTCCAGATCTGGTAAGTTGAGCTATGAAAAGAAAACAAACATTTCATTCAGGCATTCATTACGCTGAGCAAGCCAAACTTGAACAAAGTCATGTTTACATAAAGATATAGAACAATATGCCTAACAATAATTTTATTTGAATACATTCATTGTTGCTGTAAAGTGTAAAGCATAAATAAATACAGGGCGAGATAAAATATTTTTTTTATTTAAAAATGTGTAAAGTTTTATATGTAATTTCAAAATACCTCTGCACCATACTATAATAGAAGGAAACTTTACAGTTATAAATTATATATTTTGCAATTTTAAGCAAATTTATAATTTAAACAGCCATAGGCATATTGATTTTCGGATATGGATTGTAACCGATTAAATCGAAATCTTCCAATTTGAAGTCTTCAATATCCGTTACCCGGCGCTTGATGATAAGTTTCGGGAATGGGCGAGGTGTGCGTTCTAACTGCTCACGTAGTGCTGCGGCATGGTTAATGTACACATGACTGTCACCAAGTGTATGTATAAATTCACCAGGCTATAAACAAATAAACAGTGCGAAGAATAAATAACAAAAAGAGATGTAAATAACAGTTTTTCGTGAATAATTGATTTCGATATAGCAACTCGGAGTTGTACAAAACTACTTAGAGTAGTTTACACATTACACTAGGTTGAGCCTTGAAGTGAAGTGAAATAATATTCCCACCCCACGTGTTGCATTTAACCTTGACAGAGTTGTTTTCGTCGAATTATTGGTTAGAAATGACACAAATGATCTCGCAAATGATCTCAAGTGGAGCCGGGAGTGAAGCAGACATTTTAACTGATGTTACTCCCTGCGTCTAAGATTACATGAAACCTCTGAAATGGTTTAGAAAAGTGCTCAGATACACACATTTTTCAAGTGAAACAAATATGCTGACCAGGTGGTAAAACGAACACGGCCGTTATTACATTAACCTACATAAAGTAGTTCACAGTTCAGTTCACACAAAGGCGTTCTACTCCGAGTAACACTTCAAGCATATAGTAGTTCACCGTTCAGTTCAGACAAAAGCGTTCTACTCCGAACTTCAAGCATTGAACTTAGGAAAAAATTGGATTAACTTACCTGTAATCCGGTAATATGCGCAATCATAAAAGTCAATAACGAATAACTAGCGATATTGAATGGAACCCCAAGTCCCATATCAGCAGATCGTTGATATAACAAACACGAAAGTTCATTATTCGCCACGTAGAACTGCACCAAGCAGTGGCAAGGCGGCAAGGCCATTTCCGGAATATCAACGGGATTCCAAGCGCACATAATAATCCTACGATCATTCGGCCTTGTCTTAATAGTCTGAATAACACTCCTCAACTGATCAATTCCCTTATTCGTGTAATCCGTGTACATATCATGATACTTAGCTCCAAAATGACGCCACTGGAACCCGTAAATAGGCCCCAAGTCACCTTCTTCCCGATGGCGCAACCCGACCGAATCCAAAAATGCTCTGGTGCTATTGGCATCCCAAATTCGAACATTCTTATCTTGCAAATCCTTAGCATTCGTGCTGCCCTTAATGAACCAGAGAAGTTCTTCAACAACACCGCGCCAGAACACTCGTTTCGTTGTGAGTAATGGAAATGTACCGTCCCTGAGAGAGTAACGCATTTGAGCACCAAATATTCCGAAAGTGCCGACACCAGTGCGATCACCACGTTTTACTCCATCGTCTAGAATGCGTTTGATGTGGTCCAAGTATTGATATTCTTCATGAGGTTCCCTGTCTTTATAATCACCGCGATCATTAGCAATTGGGTCAGATTTTCGATTGTCCACCAAAATTTCAATAGTTACTTTATTGTCAGATACATCAGATCTGCAAGAGTTACTGAATTTATAGAAATATTACAATCAAGGCAGCAAAAATTATTTTATTAATACGACTTGTTGAAATTTTTCGTATCAATTGACTTACCCGGAAATCATTTTTCACCTGTAATAGTAGATTAAAGCAATTTAAACGTTTAATTTGCAATTTATGTAAAAAAAGTGTGTAAGAATTACGAACGTCGGAAGAAAAATAAAATTGTAATATTTTGAATAACCTATCAACCATAAAATTTCCAAAATTCCCTCCAAATCTGATTATCAACAGGGCTGACAACAAACAGGAAACAAATGTTACTAAGATAAATTAAAAAATATCTTTTAAAAGTATCAAATGTTACAAAACATTGTGAACATATTTTCATATCATCAGTACGAAGTAAATAATAATTCGCATTTATAAAGTATTTATAAAGTATTGCCTTAGGCAATATTTTAAAATCAAAATATTTTTTGTGAATATACTCAATGACAACATAATAAAACCAGAACACCCTAGATTTGACAGTTGACTTCTTAGTTGACTAAAGCCGAGTTCACAGAACTAAAACGTGTCGCTGCGAAACTTTAAGTCAACCAATAGAAGTATTCCACGCTGTGACATTCGTCACTATTCTTGTGACAGCACGCTTTGGTTCGAAATGGCGGAGGAATAGTCGGAGGAAATGTTTACCCCGACATTTTGAACGGATTTGGGGACTACCTGGGGTATGTTCAGATAAGTGTGGTTGGTTACAATAGTGTCACCCTAGCCGTTCATAAATACAATGTTTGTTACCCTGGCGTCACGCAAAATCTTCCATAAATGCGGAGAGGCGACCACATCTCTACCCGAGTCACCCGAGTCGATAGTCAGGGAGATTTAGGGTGAGTGACGCTCAACTCATACGCAGTCGACTCGCGCTCAATTTGAGTATCAAGTGGCATTTTGATTCTTATTTGGATTTTTGGTTTCGGATATCTCGACATTGTGATCAACCATTAAATTAACCATATTAGACGATATTAGTCAGTTTGGACATGGAGTGCATGACTACATACTTTCCTGAAGCCGGTCATAATGGCTTGATAGTTAAATAAATAAAAGGCACGCAAAAGACAATGTGAAGATAAAGTAAAATAATTGCTTACCCAATACAACAAAGAAGTGGACAACATGTTTGCTAAGCAAAGTGGTGCCGAAGCTTTCCACTTTCTCCTTCAATACTTTTCAGAAATTGACAAAATAGTACAAATTTCAAATCTAAACACGTCTAAACCTAAAATACTTGCTTCTCCCACCTTAGGTCTACCCCAGGCCGTTCATAAACTCGATGTAACACTGGTGTGTGTAAACACCACTCAACACCTTCATTCTGAACGTAGCCATGTGATTTTGAACGCCCTCCAAGTTTTGCCACAAGTGACAGAGGGGAATACAATTTTGGAGTGTTGTTATTGGTTGGCTTAAGTGTCGCAGCGACACGTTTTAGTTCTGTGAACGATGCCTTAAGGCTTAAAGTATCGCAGCATTCGCAGCGACACGTTTTAGTTCTGTGAACGCGGCTTTACAAGCTACGCATTTTGCATATTTGTATCTTTAACCTAGAAATAAGTTTAATCCATTCATTAAAAGTTTGAAACTAAAAATTATTAATTTTTAATCCAATAAATTGGTATTAATTGAATTAATAAATACGAAAATGGCTATGTCTCCGTCATCATTATTAGCAAAACTTGATGAATTAAAGAAATGGCAACAAATACAACAAGAAAAGCTTCTAAAGCAACATAACTCAAGACTGGAAGAAGTAAACAGGTCTCCTTTAAACAAGAATGAAGAGGAAGAAAACATGGACAAATATCTCGTAGAAAATGTTTCGACTTTAAGTATGGAATCTTTCAAAAAGCAGCAACAAGTCCAACAAGATGATGAATCGTTGAATCTAACAAATAAACCAAAACAACCCTTTTTAAAACGAGGATCAGGTTTGGGAAAGTACGGCTTGAAGTATGGAGATCACAAGAAGCCTTTCAACAAGATGAAGCCGCAGAAAATTTATAAAACTGCTTTACATAAGAGGATAACACAAATTCAATCGTCAGATTCGATTAATACAGCTGTTTCAAATAGAAATGTTAATAAGGAAAGAGACAAATCGGCGAAAGCTAAAAATATGAAAGATTCTCCTTTTATAACTTCCAGTATAACACCTTTAAAAGTACCGGAAATTAATATGTTTCAAAAAGCAAAGTGGTGTTCTGTCGAAGAAGAAAATGTTCACCAGCCAATCGCATTTCAAAGTCAAGATGCTAATCGTGATGAAGTTGAAAGTTCAAATAATGATTTTGATGATGATAGAGTTACAACGCCAATTAATGCCTTACAAGCAAACCCAACGCTTTTACTTTGCCTTCAAAAACTTGCAAGTGCTCACTTTTCCAACTCCTCAACGCTTGATCATTCCGATCTTCTCAATAAAATCGCCCTAAATGAAACGACAATGTACCAAACACCAAGCAACAATAACAATAATGTAGAGTTAATTAAATATTTACAAAATTTAGTCAAAAAGTACGAGAATAACACACCTGTTGGTGATTTAACAACGTACGAGAACGCATTGGAGAAAGAACTTCATGTTTTTGAGCAATTAGAACAGAAGGTAATGAACAGCAGTTTTAGTTCAACCAATTCAAGCGTCGTTGAATTGTTAGCAAGCACACCAAACCGAATCACGAAAGTGCCAACATTTGAAACTATCCAAGAAGGTTGCGGGCCTTCAACTAATAAAGTTACGCAGGGAACACAAGATAACTTTATTGATGAAAGTCTAGCGAATGTAAGTAGCAAAAACGCTAAAAAGATGTTGATTTATCCGCATGAACGTGAAGAATATTCCGATGAGAGTTCAGTGAATTCTGAAGACTTTGAAAGAACGATAAATGAGCCAAGAAGTGGAAATAATCGTGAAGTAGTGATGGTTCGACAGAATGCTTGTACAATGACTGAACCTACCGATGAAATCAATGAAGAATTATTAAAGGATAAACTTCAAGAATTGGAGATTGAAATCGCAAGTTTTCGCACTGAGAATCGTAAACTAGAGAAAGTTAAAGTTGATTTAGAAAGGGAACGCTTGGATTTTCAAAGATCTAAAAAGTGTTTAGAGAAAGAGTACAATGAAAATCGGGAGCAATTAGAGTACGAAATTGAGGAGGAGCGCAAAAAGTTACAGAAGGAGAAGAACGTTTTCGAGAAATATACAAAAGATTTACAGAATAAACCAAATCGAAAGGAACGAGAAGAAATTTTGAATTTGAAGACAGAATTGGCGAATGTTCGGGAAACACTGAAATTGAAAGAAGCTAGAAGTGGGACGTCGCAAGCCAGATTAAGGAATCAAATCAAATCGTTGGAAAAGGAAAATTGTCTTTTAAAGGAAGAGCTTGAAAAGTTACAGAAAGAGAACGCAAAACTACTAGCAAAGCATTCTAACAAAAAAAGCAGTTCTGACACGAAAATGTTGCATGAAATTAATAAAAATTTAAGTAAGTTGACCAAAGAACAAAAGGTTGTTAAGTTAATCAATAAACTTGAAACTTCTATAGAAGAAAAAGATGCTTGTGAAGATTCATTGATAATGCTTTGTAATAATAATAAAGGAGGCAAGAAACAAGCAAATAAGGCAAAAGTAAAATATAGTTCGGAAGCGCAATATTCGCTGGATGACGATGATCTTGAAGAAGAAGAATCGGAAGAGTCATTAGGTCCAAATAGTTTCGAAAATCATAAATTATCGAAATCTAGAAGTAAGAGCAAAATAAATTTGCTCTCAGATAATGAAGAAGCCGATTCTGCAAGGCATCAGACAAAACTGCAAAATTCCGAATACCAAACGGAATATCGAAGTTCTTATGCTAGACCAAGAGCTGATTTTAATTACGGCGATGATGAACCTGTAATTTTGTCAAAATTGCAAAATTTAAGAAGATCCCGTTCATCATTGGAGTCGAAAAGCAACAAAGAAAATGATAAAAATTCTTCCAACGGGAACATCACGACATTTCGAAATTTAAGCGACCTAAGTATAACGGAAAATTATGAAAAAGTTTTCGGTGGTACATCGCATCCGCGAAATACGACTGAAAATTGTAAAAATACGAAATTAACACGGCATGATAGTCTAAATGACACACAGAACTCGAATAAAGTAGAAACAGTGTTAAGTGATGGGTCAAAGGAAACGAAGTATCCAAACGGGAATGTTAAAACCATTTCTGCTGATGGGAACTTTATAAAGATGGCATATTTCAATGGGGATCTCAAGGAAACACAACTATTAGATGGAAATATTCGGTATTTCTATAAGGAGACACAAATTTGGCAGACTACGTTTTCTAATGGTGATGAGACTTTTGAGTTTCCCGAGTAAGTTTTTTTTTTTGCTTTTAATAGAAGATTAGATTTAACATATTTTTTGTATGTTAAGTGGACAAGTGGAAAAGCATTTTGCTGATGGCTCTTCACACGTGCAGTTCCCCAATGGGATAATTAAAGATGTAACGGCGGACGGTACCGAACAAATTAATTATCCCGATGGTTCCATTGTCAATATCAAGAAAAATGGGGAGAAGGTGCTTTTACTGCCGAATGGCCAAAAGGAAATTCATACGGAAGCACATAAAGTAAGTTTTTTCTTTCTTTTTAAGTGTATAATGTATGTGTATGTATATCCTTCGCCTACTCTACCCTTTCGAGTGTGAGACTTTTTCGTGTGGATGAGACTTCATGTGTTTTTGCATTTCCATGGTACTACAATTCATCGCATTCGTGATAGGGCCCGTCTACGGGTTACCATATCGCTGACAACACTTCTCATTCCAGACTACTTGATAGACGACTGTTTCTATGACATGGAACATTGACAGTATACACATCTATTGAACACACTCGACACAATTGTCTCCGGCTCTGGCATTTGAACCCACGACCCCCCGATCAACAACCAAGGTGTTAACCGGTTGAGCTACCAAGCTACCCGTTAACTGTATAATAATCAAATTAATGTCCGGATATTTATATTTTGAACATTTATTGCATTAACTGTCCGAATAAATGTCCGGACATTAGTTATTAGACATTTTTTTCTCAAATAAATGACATTTTAGGACACTAAACCACAGAATATATGCTAACAGAAGTTTCACTTCGTGTCTTTTACCTTGAATTTCGACAGGCCTCGTTTGGTGACCTTCGGCGTGTCAGCCATGTTGTATGTGTCTTGGAATTTGCGGGAGATTTGTAGTTACCTAACAATGCAAATGGCAGATTCAAATTTCCCGTAAATTCCAACATCCACACAACATGGCTGACACGCCGAAGGTCACCACACGAGGCCTGCCGAAAGACGCGAAGTGAACCTTCTGTTAATATGTATTCTTTGACTAAATAGACTTCACTCCTTCCCTTTTTTACTTTCCGGCCACATATCCAAGGTGGTATAGGAAAGTAAGGTGATCATGAAAAAAATTTAAAACAGTAACAACACATTAAATTTATAGAGTTAATTCTCTCTCATAATAACAACTGCTCACTGGTAGTTCAATTTGTTAGAACGTCGTACTAGATATACGAAAGTTCTGGGTTCAATCCCCAGTCAGAGAGAGAATTTTTCCAGTAATTTATAAATAAAAATTTACTGTAGGGTAAAAGCATCTCCTAATACTCTTAATTTCTTTCATTAAAAATACCTACAGATCTCCATTGGTAACGGAAAAAATTAAAGTCTTATTTTTCCCTGATTCGTGGAGATCCGTTGACCCCAGGTCAAAAATAGACAGAGGTCACTGGTCAGAAAAATGGCGGCCGGCATTTTTTGACTAATGTCAACAGTATGGATTGCCCAGGACATTTATGAACGTATCGTGTCCACTCAATGTCCTAAATGAAAACTTTCCACAGTTATCTCTAGTTGATATCATGTTACAAATCGGAATACGGAATACAAGAATATCAACATTTTTGTACTAGTACAATAATCTCAACTTTATCGCACGAGTGAGTGCACTTAAACTCTTTCATTGTTTCAGAGACGTGAATATCCTGATGGCACAGTAAAAATAATTTACCCCGATGGTTTGCAAGAAACGCGATATTCGAATGGTAGAATAAGAATGAAAGATAAAGACGGGAATCTCATAATGGACTCACATAAAGATTAAAGTGTTTTTATCAAAAGAAAAAAAAACGAAGTACGTACTATATTATTAAAAGTATTCTAATTATTATTCATTTATTTAAGAAAGTTTTAAAGATATAAAGTTATTAATTATATTTGATAAATTTTACGAATTGCATCCAATGCTGCTGTATTTTTAGCAATATCAATTGATTCACCCCATCCGATTCCCAACAGTTTCTTATCGTCTGAATACAAACCTACCTGATAATTGGCTAAAATTGTGTTCACCGCTGATTGATTGCAAAGTCGCGGTTCAATTTGTTTGCTTTGTAATACGTTCTCCAGCAAATATGTGTACGGTTCGCTAGGTTCCCATAAATCGAATACATCCAAATCGTTAAGTTGAGTAAGGAGAAAATCGTCGATGAATTTTTGTGCTACATGCACTCCTGAAGATTGCTCCAACGCTGATATTACTGCTTTAAATGCGTTTGATAACGTGGTAGTTTCGACTGGATATTCCTAAAATAAAACAAATTCGAAAATAATTTTAAAAAAACTGTTTACCTTACTTCTGTTAAGATTAAATCCGTAAGTCCGATATGTTTTCCAACATACGAAAGTTTTTCTTCGCTCATTAAGAAGTTTTCCAAAGCATCTACAATGACTTGTGGATATTTAGCATTAAACTTTTCGCGGATATAATTTTGAATCAATTTGTTTCCAGCACTGATCATTTGGGAGTTGTCTACTCCGACTTCAGCTTCAGGATTCAGCTGTTGCATTTTAAAAACGTAAGATTTATCAATTAGAGCTTGTTTCAATAATTCCGTGTCGAAAGTCTCATTGAGACGTTTACCAAATGCATAGATTTCTGCCGCATAATTCCATTCCAAGAATGATGATCTTGGTGATGGTTTTTGTTCGGGCATTTTATCCTTTCGGCTTTGCAATTCTTTCAGAGTTGGGGCCACCCATCTCTTGTAAGAACGCACTTAAATAATGAAATTTGTTTAGTTACTGAGAGATGAGGAATTTAAAATACCTACCACTTGGTATAGTACGGAATTGTACTGTTCGGCGGAAGAGTATTCTACCAAATGACGATATTCCTCGACTAGTTAAAGCCATTTTACATTATTTATTAATAAAAATCTTAATCTAACTGAATCATGAGCGAAGATCGAGCACGGTGACTGCTGGTTTAGTCGTTTGGTGCGTTTGTCATTTGTCTGTCCAGTTTGTTTTTAAACTTAGGTTAGGTGTGTTGTAACACAGTGTTGTCAAGTCGTAATACTGGTCTGGTAGTTTGCTAATTTTCCGCTAGGTGTAACCTTCTTTTGATATATCTAGGGACTTTAGTTTTGAACAAAGTCCCTAGATATCGAGCTAGATATACAAAGTGGCTGGAGGCCACCCTCAAATAGCCCTAACAAACAAAAACACTATGTAAATAATTTTGAAAAGGGGTGTGGCTCAGATGCATGTTTGTTCTTCACTTGGATTTTCGTCTATAGGTCTCACGCAAAGGTAGGCAACTTCATGATCATATTCTCGAACTCTTTTGTGATTGCCTGAAGCCATTTTGTCGCTAGATGCAAGTTGTATTTGCCATGTATAGAAAAATTGCGTGAAAAAGAAAGAGAAAATTGAAGTCAATATGGCGGGCATAATGGCATGAACAGATGAACAGGCGATTTTAAATTTCCCGCAAAATAATGGAGCCAATATGGCGGAACATAGGGCACGTTTTTTTGGTCTCGTCCGCCTGCTTCTGGAAGACGGAATGACCGTTTTTTTTTGCCACGGAATACTCATTCCGGTTTATACTTTATAGTACAAACGGAAGATTAAAGAGTGGGGAACGTTTTCGCTGATTTGCCCGAGGGGTAAACAACTCTAAATAGCTTACAAATGATTCACAAATGTGATCTCTTTAAAAGGATTCACAATATTTTAGAAATAATTCACAATATTTTAGAAAGAATTCACAAAGTGAATTCACAAAGTTCACAAACATTGCGCATGCGTTTAATGTGTCTCGGTTACTCGACAAGGAGAA
>JARJEB010010797.1:0-14624 GCA_030264535.1 Liometoxenus newtonarum | reverse complement strand
ACAGGTCCGCTGGAACTATTGAGTGGAACATAAGAGCACACCTCTTATTCACGCTTCCTCAATATCAGATTTTAAAACTTAAGAACAGTACATTGTTGCCTTTCAGTCGGCTTAAAAAGTTAACTTTGGGCTATGTTCCCTCCATTTTATATGCTCTAACGGTTATAATCAGATTCACGACATAACCTTAAAATTAAAAATTATTTGGCATTCGGTGCATTCATTATTACACCCTGTTCTTTGCTTCCGATATGCCACTGTGAACTACTAAGAGTATAGTTTCGATCTGATCAAAGTACTTGCAAACAACTCAGAGTAGTTAGAGTGACATATTGCACCAGGTGAAATAAAATGATTGCACCGAATAGAGCAGTTAGGAAGAGCTGATATGTCTTTGGTTCCATTTATTGCAGTTTGCCTCCCAGGCAAGTGACACTGACAGTGTCCATAACTGCTTTATTACACCCGGTCCTTTAGGTGCATAAATGTTTGCATCCGGTGCAAATACGATCACTCGTCTCAATCTCTGTACTTGCAAACAACTCAGAGTAGTTAGAGTGACATATTGCACCAGGTGAAATAAAATGATTGCACCGAATAGAGCAGTTAGTAAGAGCTGATATGTCTTTGGTTCCATTTATACAGTTTGCCTCCCAGTCAAGTGACATTGACAGCGTCCATAACTGCTTTATTACACCCGGTCCTTTAGGTGCATAAATATTTGCATCCGGTGCAAATACGATCACTGGTCTCAATTTCTGATTCCTTTAATAACAATCATTGAATTTATAGGACTCTGTTATATATCATGCGAGAAATGATACAAACAGAGCGCGATTATGTCAAATCTTTAGACTACGTCATCGAGAATTACATTCCGGAACTATTACGCGAGGATATACCGCAGGCTTTGCGCGGACAAAGGAACACAGTGTTCGGCAACGTGGAGAAGATCTACGAATTCCACAGCCAGCACTTTCTGCGCGAATTGGAACAATGCGAAAATCATCCACTGCAAGTCGGCCAAATTTTTCTCAAATACGACAAACGGTTTTACTTGTATGCGCTCTATAACAAGAACAAACCGAAATCGGATTCTCTTATGTCTGAGTACGGGAGTACATTCTTCAAAGTATGTGTTTCCTCCTTTCCATTGGTTTAGGAAATTCTGTGACAACAATTGTTGTTTCAATTTTTAGAGCAAACAAATACAACTTGGTGACAAAATGGATCTGGCAAGTTATTTATTGAAACCGGTGCAGAGGATGGGCAAGTATGCATTACTGCTACAACAGATGATGAAGGCTTGTCCGGAACTAGAGTCGGGCGCCTCCGAACGTGCACAAAGCGAACAGGACGATCTTAAGCAAGCGGAACTAATGGTTCGCTTCCAATTGCGGCATGGGAATGATTTGTTAGCAATGGATTCGATTAGAGAATGTGATGTATGTTATTTAATCGAAGTTTATCGAAATTTAGTTATGAAACTCTATTCATTTGGCTTGGGAAATTTTAGGTAAATTTAAAAGAACAAGGCCGATTGGTAAGACAGAACGAATTTTTGGTCTGGGAAGGCAAGAATGGGAAGAAATCGTTGCGACAAGTGTTCTTATTCGAAGAATTGATATTGTTCAGTAAAGCTAGAAGATTTCCAGATAGAAAGGTAAATTTACACGGAATAGCGATTTTCAATATTCTGTTGATGAATTCAATTGTTTTTCAGAATCTCGATTTGTACATTTACAAGAACAGTATCAAAATGACTGACATTGGCCTTACAGCAAAAATTGGTGATAGTCCCACCAAATTTGAAATATGGTTTCGAAAGCGAAAGCCCAACGATACATTCACACTCCAGTCAATGACTGAAGACATTAAGAAAGCGTGGACTGAAGAATTATCGCAATTATTATGGAAACAAGCAATACGTAACAGAGGTAATCATAAGCAAACTCAATTTTGTGATTTTTGCAATGATCGCAAGCCGGTTTGCACCGGTGCAGCGGCTCAATCAAACGGTTGCACCATAAGGGTGCAATCAGATTCCCGCCATAACCTTAAAATCTTATTGGCGAATAACACGGAATCCAACGATTGCAATGAATGCACCCAATTGGTGCATTGTACCCGGTTCCTTTTGCATATTTATTTCTATTTTTTTCATTTTAGAGGTGCGCATGCAAGAAATGTCTTCAATGGGAATTGGAAACAAACCATGTTTGGACATACGACCCAGCAAAGATCAAATCAATGATCGATCAATAAGTTTCGATCAGTTATCACGCAGTAAGTTCAACATTTTCTAAATTTATCTTCAACTATTTGTTTGTGCGCATGCGGAGTAGTTTACCTACTACCACAGAATAAATACTAACAGAATGTACACTTTGAGTCGTTCGGCAGGCCTCGTTTGGTGACCTTCGGCGCGTCAGCCATGTTGTACGAGTATTGGAATTTGCGGGAAATTTGAATTTATCTAACAATGCAAATAGCAGATTCAGATTTCCCGCAAATTCCAATACACGCACAACATGGCTGACACGCCGAAGGTCACCAAATACTGCCTGTCGAAATTTAATGTAAAATACACGAAGTGGCCCTTCTGTTAGTATCTATTCTGTGCTACTACTATTGAAAGATATACTACAGAATGTATTGGTTAATTTCTTTCTAGCTGCACCGAGATTTAGGAATTCAATTGTTGGTCCATCGTCGATAGATACTTGTCGCAGTGTATGTCGTCCTCATTCAGTGATATCAATGTCCAGCGTATCAAGTAGTAGCACTAGTTCAGCTGGTTCGGGACATACTACAACGGCCGCGACAAATTTACTTAATCTAGGATTCGATTCAACTACAATGTGCGACAATCCTAAAATCTACCACAGATCGGGAACGTTGAACAGTCAATGTTCAGTTGGTAAGTGAATAGAGCAGTTTGGAATGACGTCAAGTGCCGTCCAGACCATATCTGGCAACGTTTTTTCGGTAGTGTGTGAGAAAGACAACTATAAAATAAATCAATCTTATTGGCTAATAACTCCAAAAACAACGATGCCTAATGGTCTGGATGGCACTTTGACAGCATAAATCAGCTGTTTCGAACTGCCTTAAACCTCCAAATTTCGCTTGCTCGTCGATGAAAACATGATGTATAAATGGGCTGGCTAAACACATTATTGGTTATGCGCCAGCTCAGTGTTTTTCTTCCACGACCAAAATATTGACGTTGCTGACGTCATATTAGAATGCCTAATTATTTTGATATACACTATTTGACCATTTAGATGACAAGTGCGTTTACGTATATTGCAGAAAGCGGAATAATATCGGATATATCGTTAAGTCACGATGAATGTTCGGATAGCACGACTCAACAACTACATTGGCCCTTGGAAAAAACACTTTCGGATACGACACCGATGACGATGTCGCCTTCGCACACGAAATTGTCAAATGTTGACGAAACAACGCCTATTCATTATGTGCCAGATGATCTACCTGTTAATATTTAGACATTTTAAGCAGACAAAACATGCATGCCCTTTTAATTAGATTTTAGTTCGAAGTTATTTGATTCAAATAAGTTTATCAGTGTATATATATATATTATAATATTATCTAAAAGTTAATTTATTTTCCAATTTTAAATATCTAATCTAATTATGTATTTTATTGTATTCTAATTTAATTTTACTAACTATCAAAATACGACGTACACAAATGAACCAAACTTACGAAAAATCTATGAAAAAGACGTAAAACTATTGATATATTATATTATATTTAATTGAACATACACAAAAAGATACATTGCTATGAAACCAATAGAAACAAAAGCACAAACATTTACCTTTCATCTTGCTTATTAAAATTATAATGGTCCATAGGTAGATAATTGCAAAATCAACAAGTATATAATAAATTTGTACTTACAGCTTTAATATCTTCTTAAAAACACTCACAAAAAAGAAAACAAGCAATCAATTACATTAATACATTTAAAAAAACATATGGAAATGAACAGTATGAGCGAAGAAATCCAATGAAAATGTTTTATACAAGCAAACTGTTTTATAATCATTACTATCTTACTATTATATGTATATTTACTGTAATAGATTTAATTAATTACATTTGATAAAAACTAAGAACAGAATAAAAGAACTAAGAAGTGGATGTATGATTTTTATATAGTCAAGAAATATAATTTAGAATACGTAAGATGTATTTGTCTTAAGGTAGCATTTTCTTGCCATTTACCATTCCTGAGATTCCTAATTATTAATTACAGTGTAACCAGCACTTTCATAATTGTCCCATGTTGGGTGAAACACTGATTTGGCGCCAAAAACAGACACAAACCCCAAGGTCACAAATGGGAGCTCGATAAAGTTCCATTCTACCAATTAGGCCACCGAATTTATACTAACAGAAGATTCACTTCGTGTCTTTAATGGGCCCCATACACTGTCAGGAATCCTTTGAGGAAAAACTGTTCAGTCCTGGCCTTCCGGATTACCGGAGTATGTGTGGTAAAAAACTGAGAGATTTTGTGGACTATTCAGGCGGCCGGATGAGAATTGAAAAAAGTATTCTAAAAACTGAACAGTCCGTCAGATCCCGGACTCTGAGCGTGTGTGGCGTTGCGTCAGGTCAGTTCAGTTCAGTGCAGTTCGACCGCAGAGCAATCCCGAAGGCCAGGACTGCACAGTTTTTCCTCAGAGGATTTCCGGAAAGTGTATGGCCGACAGGTTATTCAGGCCGCGCCCGGAAATCCGGACAGGCCGCCTGAACAGTTTTTCCTCAAAGGATTTCCGCACCGTGTATGGTGCCCTTTACATTGAATTTCGACATGCCTTGTTTGGTGACTTTCGGCGTGTCAGCCATGTTGCATGTTTTTTCACTTCTTCACTTGGAGTTTCGTGTATAGGTCTCACTGTCTCGCACTTGAAGAATTATTGCCTTGCTGGTTTCAGCTTTAGCCTCGGATGTGCACGTTTGGTTGCATATGGAGTTCATTTAACTTTGTGTCTTACTACTTGACCTACTCGGAGTAATTTTTGTAACATTTTCTACTTGATTAATGCTGCTATCTACCGGGGAATCTCTAAAACTATTTGTCTATGAGTAGTGCTAGAACTTTACCTAAAAAGTGGTTTTGTTAGCTAAATTGTCGCTTCTAAACAGCAAATTTTTACCAAATCTGGTGATGTTTTAATTCAAGCCGAAGCCATGCTAATCTTTGAATTGAAGTGCCAAGTTTCCTGTCTTCGATTTTGGGATCAAAATCCATACTGTACGATGCTGCCCTCTACGGCATTTCATTCAATTAGAAAATATTTGAATTGAAAGCATGTTTAGTGTGGAACACGCGAATAAAAGGAAATTTTCAACTGTTTTTTTTTTTTGAAAATTAATATAATCAATGAATATGATAATACAGGCGCTATAACAAAAGTAACATTTTAATAATCCTCAGTGTTTACTAATGATTAATCCCATGTAACTAATAGTATGAGCGATTATGACAGCCATTGCTCACGAAGATTATGTTTGAGCCCACGAGCCGCAAGGCGAGTGGCGCAATTCATCTGAGTGAGCAATGGTCATAATCGCGAATATAATACTATGCTTTTTCTACACCTTGTACTATTTTTAACACAAAATACAAATTGTAATTTCTCGATGAAGCAACGAACGAACACTAACTGACAAGTGAAACAATATGGCGGGCGATTCACATCGAGCTATGGTCGGAATTCTTCGGGTTCTTTCGAGATTTTAGATCATTAAGATAAGTCGGATCGGTCACTTCAAATCTTGTTGAACTTTAAATGATCTTCACGGTAGTGAGTTATGAAAATCCATAACTCACGATAGTGATTTAAGGGTACCATTAATCACTCAAAAAATGCTAATAATGACCATATAACTAATAAGGTGTAGAAAAAATGCTTTTATTTCTGTAGCAGTGGAGACATGACTTCCTTCTGTATTACCATACCAATTAGAAACTTCATTTTTTTAAATCTACTTTTTCTATTTGTAATTTATTTGTACTCACTAAATATTATTAATCCTTATGTCCTGAAGGTTGGTCATTCTTCTACATATAACTATAACTTTCTATGTCTGAATGTTGTTACCTAGGGATTGGTTGATGTAGGTACATTATATAAAGGATAAAGGCATGAAACATTAATTTCAATAGTCGCTTCCTTTCCCTTTATTCCCTTGTAATAATTTTGTTTACGTGTTGTTTGGTTTGATAATGGAAAAATGGTCGTTCATGTCTCGAAGCAATTACCCAAAAGGGATTAGTCGGCAGCGCAATATTAGGTATTCGTTATAGAGACTATATTGATATAGATATACTAAGTGTAGCCCCAAACTAAAGACACACGAGGATAAGTTGTAAATGAAATTTGATGTTGCCAAGTTCGTTCAGAACAAAAACATATCTGTAACTGATAGCGGTAAAGTAATAGCTTTGGAAGGAAAAGTTCTGTTGGCGCTTTTTGAACAATCAGTAAGAGTTTGGTAAAGTTCACCAACGACGTAAGACGTAAGACTAATTTGCCGCAAAATTGGCCGATGGGATGCGAGCACACTTTAATCGCAATCGTTGGAAGATTTTGAAAATCTTGGCATCCTTTCTTTCCGGCCTTATAGTCGCACTAAATTATTAAGATAACTCAATACCTGATTAAACTAAATATTTCTATTCACTTCTGTTCAGTTCAAAAACACGGTGTCATTTGAGTAAAGTTTTCGATAAAATTATGCGAGTCTCTTGTGAGTTTCATTGCCACTTTGCCTCGTTTTGTAATTACCAGTTTTGCCATTTTCAGTTTTCGCTGTTTCACTGTTCGCCGAGTTCGAGGCAATTTTAAGTCTCGCTCTTCAGCTTTAAACGCCGGGCGGCTAAAACGAGACGCGTACGCTGTTTGTTGGCTTATCGCCGAATTCGCGCAAACGAAGAAAATTTATGGCCGATTTTGATCATTAAGAAGTTTATTAGACGATTTCGACATAAGTTTCAGTTCAAGGCAGAGCAAAGGATGTATAAGAAGGGTCGAAAATTGCGCGACACAATCAGTACAATGCGCACACACATATACCAATTCCATGTCGAAGAAAATAGAGAAAACGAGAAAAGAGGGGAAATTGCGAGAGTCATATCGATAAGACATACTTATTGTAAGCTTGGGACTTGAGTAAGATTTTCAAATTTAATGAAAATTACTTTATTTTCGTTTACTAATACTTTGCCAAGTCTAAGTTTAATCCTTACGATTAACAAATTTTGAATTTCTTGGCTTTTCATTGCATCAAAAAGTTTATGCAAGAAAACAAATATTGTTATTGACGAAAATTTAACTTTTAGAATATTGTCGATGTCAGTTGTCGATGTCAGCGAATAAGCAAATCCCGAGTGAGTCCCAAAGGACGTAAGGACTTTTTTTTATCTAAGTAATGCGGGAAAAAAGGTCTTAATATAATTTAAGGACAATTATATTATTAATTCTATGAAAACCAAAAAGTTTCTTCCGCATCAGAAGGTAAATAAAATGGGAGATAAAGTGAACATTTCATTCCGAAAATGTCTTCTTCTGTATAAGTAACCTCATTTTCCTTAATCCTTAAGCAAAATCCTTATAAGCAAACCGTACTCGTCTACTCGTCCCAAAAAAACGACTTTATTTCAACCTCAGCGTAGTGGAGAGCAAAAATAATTGTACAGGACGTTCTCACAAAACTACAATTGCAATTAGTCCTTTAAATATTCCATAGAGTCGCAGCCGAAATTTTTGATGAAGTTTTAAACACTGAATCTCTCCATTCCTTTATCTACTTATTAAATAATCGACAAAACATAAAAAATGTGTTGTCAAAGTGTCGGCTTTTCATCAGTTTATTTTTAGTTTTATCAACACATTCGTCGTTTTGTATTTGTCCTTAAGCGAGGACTCTTATGGCTCATGATGGCATTGGGCTTGTCATTATAGAAAAAAATCGTCTGTCGTATTCTGTCTACTGACTACAGTTACACATAAATGATTCATATCGCTGTTCCTTCTCGTTTAGGCCGAAATGTTGCCGAATCGTTTTCAATAATAAAACACTGTTCGTCTGCGCGAATAAGACTTTTGAGTGTTCCCTAGTTCCTGTTTTCGGATCTCTGTGTTTAAAATTCCAAAGGACAATGTTACATCTTACGTGAACCATTTCAGTATACATACGAGATACTTAATAAGCATACCTACCTACATATAAGGTAATTCGTAAAATTACTAAAAATAGTTAAATATTTGGGAATTTACTAATTTTCCTGATTTCCTTGAAGTTAACTCCGTGTGGATGATTTGCCTTACGGTACCTAATATAAAACATCTAAGGACGTTTCTATAAAGCGAAACATTTAGGTTAACTGTAAACGACATCCACCAACCAGCCAACCATAGTATAAGTCATCAAGCAAAAAGCAAAGTACGTTTTACATAAATAAAATAATTAGCTTCACTTTGATTATATCGGATCAAAGTGGAAAGTGGAGTTTAAAAAGGGTATAATTATCAAAGTATGCAGTTAACGGTCGTCATGTACACACTCTTGTTTGGAGGTAAGTAAAGCAAACTACCAAGCCACATGGTGTTCATTCTTACCAGAGCAGGATTAACTTAAAGAAAGAAAGAAGATATTTGGCCGAAGAAATTTTTTCAAAATTTATTGAAATATTAATCAAAGCAAAGCCGAATTTATTTGAAAATGTACAGAAAATGAATTTTATTACTTGTTTTTGATTGATACGTAGATATAAAAATCGGTGCATTAAATTCGCACCGTACAACTTTACGACCAAATACACTACGATTTCGTAGAACTAGTCGATCATTAAAGTAATTTTGATCGGAAAGTGGAAATTGTACAGAAATTCAGTCATTTCAAACTCAGTGATCAATGTCATTTAGCTATAAGCAATCTAATCTTCATATCCTTTAATTTAAGTTATATTTATCGATTTTGAGTATTTACAATGTTAGGGAGTCGCCATGGTAACCACGGGTTTACGAATTAATATCTCACAAACTATACATCCAAGGAAAAAATGTGATAGGAATTGTAGAGAATTGAAAGTGTTACAAGAATATATTTTTATGTTTTTGCCTTATATGCAAATTTTTGTTTTAACTTTCAAGTAAGTGCCCTTCTTTACCGACCGATTTCATTTATTTTTACGTCAGGTAAATACACCCACACATCACTCTACAAACCATTTTTTCGGACACAGAGAAGCGAGATTCGTAGAGATCCGTCGAAAACCGGACATCGATTTTTTGGGGTGAATACGATACTTTCCTATACATACCTTCGGTAGTATCGGACAGTAAAAATGAAATTACATTATTAAAAGTTATTATCAAATAAGATTTTTCTTTCTAAATATTGGAAGAAAGGTCGAGACTGTGGTTGAATGTGAATGTGAAAAGGAAGGACACTGAGCATTAAATTCAGGATAAGGATGTATGCAGCATCCGTTTTAAAAACTTCTAATTTATAACTTCTGCACTGCTATTATTCGCTGTTTCAGAGCCCATCCAAAACTAATGATAAGTGCTCGGTTTGTCTACACTTTCTACATTACATTAAATTACAAGTGAAGGTCGCACATAACTTTATTCATTATTTATCCGGTTCATATATATGAATTTATTCTATTTTCCGCCGTCAACTAAGCGTTTCAACCAGTTTGGTTGCGCTATGTCCTTCAACAAACGTAGGTTGGGACTCGGGTTCAACAAACACAAACTTAATTACAATTAATCTTTAACTAATTATCGCCATATTTCACTAGCCACAAAAGGTTTACGCGTCTAAATAAATCAATACATATGAAATTCTATAAAATGGAAACATTTGTTTTATTTTAGTGAATTTTGGTACTTCATTCTTTGACATTACAATTAACAATATATCTTGAATATGATTGTTATTAATCAGGCAATTATTTTGTTGTAAATCGCGTGTATCGTATCGTGAATTGAATTTTATCGCGTTCAGTCTTTTGATGTGACTTTACGCTTTCTACATTGCAATGCTGAAGATGAAATAAAAATAAAAAATCCAAGAAAGCGAATAAATTGAAGAAAATAAAGAAAAACGCAATAAAAGCAAAAAGGAACACAAAAGAAAATGCATGGTCAGTTCTGGCACTAGGCAGTGTTGGCATCAACGGTAATTTATAAGCAAATATAAAGGCGGGGTTGAATTATAAACGTAATGTCTTCGCGTGCACAGTTTGGCCAAGCCTTACTAGATAGATACTTTCAAGCTTTACTAGATAGATATTTTCAGCTTGCAACACCAATAATCAACAATTCCCAAATAAAGGTGAAACGATGAAATTGCTGAAAAAAACGAAAAAGTTATGATACGCAAAGGATACCAACGTGTTATCAAAATTCGGACGAGTCTAATCAACAACATGGACTCTTTACTACTGGAAAAAATTGTGTAAACTGCAATTCAGTTTAAATTTCGAGCGTGATGATGTGCTATACAATGTTGTTGCTCTTCGCTATTTTCATTCCACACATTCTCTATTCTCTCCACTACCACTATCAACTTTAACAAACACAAAACCTGGTCGAGTCGAGTCGAGGATAGCGAAATGAAATCGATATTTCCACCGCACACACCGCACAATACTCATCGCAATCGTGCCATGCTCGTTTTGTTGGCCTGCCAGAGTTCTATCCGAAAAGGCGAAAACTTTCTAATGCAGACAAATTTGTACGGTTTTATTGCTGCTGCTTGAATGAAGCTCGATAAACCATGCACGAGCAAAGTTCAACTAGTATACTTACGTAACACGTAAATCATCAGTATTCGTTTACAAGTTTATAAATATTAGGACTTTTAAGCATTTTCAAAATAAGTCTATCTATCCATTTATTTTATCTTTGCGCCAATCAATTTGTCATTTTGTGCAATTGAAAAAAAAAGAGGAAATAAATTATAGACGTGCCAAGTAAAAATAGAAAGTTAAATAAATGAACGAAAAAGTTTAATAAATTTTAAATCTAATAAAAAAAAAGTTTTTTCTGTGGTCGTCGTCGAGAGACTGGTACGTGCTGTCGAGTTGTCTTTAGCCCCCTTGGTCCTTTGGTTTGATTACGTTAACAAAAGTAACTTTTTTTCATTGTGTTCATTTACCAAAGCTTTGTCAACTGTTTTATTAAAAATTGGCCCAACTTATCACAAAATTAATTAATATCTAGCTATTTAATAAAATATACTTATAACCAATATAAGGGCGCCATGTGCCCATGAACCATGAAGCAGCCAAGTTAGCAGTTAGCACCTCAAGTGGGTGGATGAAATATTTTACCAAAGGTTGAAGGTGGTGATCTGGCAAAGTGTAATTTCAAGCTAAAATACAGGTAAAAGTATCAAGGTTTTTAGTAACAACTTGCACGTGTAACTCTCGATGATCAACACGACGATGACGAAGGAAGATGAACGAAAACGCGCAGGACGTGGAAACTGGTTGTTATAGGTAGATATATAAATGTGAACGAAAGGCAACCCTCCAGGTGTTGCACGCTGAATTAACGCAAGTAATTGCTAATACTTTCGTGAGAGATTTACGGCCCAGAGCTCGACTATTAAACATTAGTTCGACATGGCGCACAAGCTCGCTCAGATTTCTGTTTCTTAACATAACGACGACGCTTGATTTAACTTTGTTAATTTGAATTTTCAATCAATCTTATAATTAACTTTTTGGAACCCCCAAATGTTGGCCCAATTCACGATACTTTCCAAAAAGAATTTCCCACCACATTTTTAATGCGCTTCAAACTGGCGCTAAAGTATAAAAGTTATCGTGCAACTTGAGCCATTCGCAGTATGTTAAACTTTTAATTAAATTAAATTAATTAGTATACTTATGGGCTTCTATTAAAAAAAACATGTATACGTATCAATTTCAATATCAATTCATCACGGGGCACTGTGCTCTAAGAAGCTATATGCACAAACTCGATAGGAACACTATCGAGGTATCCAGATGGTGCGAGATGGAGGAGGAAACTCCAAAGCACGTGCTGAGCACCTGCAAGGGGCTCAGCATCAACAGAGCGAGGTGGCTGGGTTCGGCGGAACCCGACCACGAGCGGTTAAAGGATATAGGCATAGACAACCTGATTGCCTTTTGGAAGGAAATCGGGGTGATGCCTATATCATAGGTGAGAACGGGGGGACAGGGGCACAATGGCGACCGCTAAGTGCCCCTGAGCGTAGCACCCCGGAAAAAAAAGACCTGGTGCGCCATGCGCCGCGAAGTTTGGTTCTCCGGAATGCACCGAAGGATTAAGCAAATCCTACGGGGCTGAATACTGTGTCAGACGGCAAAGAGCTGTCGCCTACCGAAGCCACCGTTCGAGGCCGTTGTCGCCGCCGCGCCAAAAGAGCTGGTTTCGGTCGATTTCTATGGTCCGCTTCCTCGATCAATCGCTGGAGTGACGTACGTCTTGGTCTGCCTGGACATATTTAGTAAATTCGTCACCTTCTATGCCGTTAAACGAGCCACAACAGCCGTCTGCATTCGCCGACTGCAGCAGTATATGTCCGACGTCGGCCGTCCGGGTCGTGTACTTTGTGACCACGGTACACAGTTCACTTCTAAGAGGTGGAAACGGTTTATGGAGCAAGAGGGAATCTAGCTTGTCTTCTCCTCGGTTCGACACCCGCAAGGCAATCCTGTGGAACGAGTAAAGCGAGAGTTAAATCGGTTATTTCGCACCTACCGTCGGGAAAATCATAAATGATGGGCGCAGGACTTACCCAGGTTTGCTGATTTTATTAATAATGCCGTTCATGAGTCCACAGGGTCCTCTCCCGTCGAATTGCTGTTTGGAAGGCCTCCCAAGGCACTGCTACGCGATTTGTTATCTTTTCCACCACATCTTCAGACGTACGACGGTCACGTTAAGTTGTACTTTGCGTCTGCGCGGCAGGCTAAGCGCAGCGCACGTCGTCTTCAGGAGTCCGAAAAGGCCACCTTCGATTATCATTGGGAACCAGGGCAGCTGGTGCTGCTTAAAGCCAACCCGGTCGCTCGTGACTCCACTATGGAAACGAAGAAGTTTTTACCATTATTCGAGGGTCCGTACAGAATCAAGAAACGTATAGCTACCAAACGTATAGCTTTGGGGGGTAGGGGCCAGTTGTTGCAAACCAGCTTCGGTGCTGGCGCCCTCTACCAGCTGGGTGGCCAGGCTCCCGACTATTCTCATAGGCAACCCAGTGTGCGCCACCCCATTCCTATCATTTCCTTGTCCGTCGTTCACCTAGGCTTCCTGTTCGATCCGCCGATTTGAATCTTCCTTTCGTCGTTGAACTTTGTCTGGGTGAGCTCGAGACAATAGCGTGTCAGAGATTACCTCTGTCGCCGGTCTGCCACCTATACAGGTATGTCTACACGACACTCGTTACGCTGAACAGCCTCGTGTGTGTGTGTGTCGTGCGTGGCTATTCTAATTGAATATTTTAACACCTATACAGATATTGTTCACCGTCGCTGAAAGCAAATAGCGTGCATCATTGTATTATTTCGTATAAATAAATAACACCGATACTTACCTACAACGAGTGCGTCGTATACTTACCTGCTGTCACCATTTCCGCAGCGTTCCGGCTCATACATTTAAATCAACTACTCGAAGTCGTCGTCGTCAACCACGCGGTTTCGTAACAATTTCATTTTTCGCCTATCTCTAACCGTTTTGACTTAATCGAATTATTTCATGAGAATGGGACACCCTGTATACATTTCAATATCTATAACAATTTCTCGTAAGATGCATAGTTTGTGAGATATTAATTCGTAAAGTGTCAAATTTGTTTTGAACAAAATTCCAGCCGAACCGAGCAACTTGTCGAGACAACCCTTGGTACGCGGGTTCAGTTCCTTGATGGGAATTCTTTTTTACATATATCGGGTGTGGACCTGACTGGGTTGCCATGCAACCCATATAACTTGCTGTGGGTTGCGCGTGCACCCTTGCAATCCACAAGTCGGCGCCTATGCTAAGAGAAAATGTGATAGGTGTTGAAATGTAGAGAATTGGAATCTCTAAAAGAACATATTTTTTGTTTGCCTATTATATGCAATTGCATGTTTTAACATTCAAATAAAATGTCCTTCTTTACCGGCCGAATTTGTTCGTTTTCGAACCAGGCCGGTGCATGAACCTTATTGCAAGTTTCATCTAGATGTGTTCCTCGATTCGTCTGGAATTTTGTGCACAGCATGCACACACACATACGAATGTGGTAATTCGAGTCTTTATCCTCAAATAACACTTTAGTCAATAAGCTTTATTTTACCAAAAATCAATACAGGAAAAAGGATTAGCCCGGCTCAGAATCAATTTTTTTTGACAGTAGTTTTTTTAAAAACACACCAACTACTTGATCTGATTCCCACATACTCGTGTCTCACAAAAACATGAGAGGTTGTCTTCAGATCTGGATGTACAAAAATATTTCGTTTCGAACGGTGCTTGGTTTCTACTGGTTTAAGGCTGCTCATTTTCTCTTTCAACTTTTGAATG
>JARJEB010010791.1:0-17481 GCA_030264535.1 Liometoxenus newtonarum | reverse complement strand
GTTATTTAATTGCAGTGATTTCTGAAAATCCATAACTCACGGTAGTGAGTTATATGTACCATTAATCACTGAAAAATGCTATAATGACCATATAACTAAATAGGTGTAGAAAAACATGGTAATTGGTAAAACGTAATGGTAATTATGTTGAAATCGTACATTTTCTAAAGTTTTTGCCTTGATTGGTAGACAATTATTGTAAGAACATAAAGTGCATCGTGACGGTTTTGCAACTGAAGCAATAACGTAAAAATCGTTGTGATGCTGCATTCTGCACAGTTGGTGGTTTATTGCGTTTTTGCATTTTTCATTTGTTGTCTGCTCGCTCGAAGAAGGAACGCACATTTACAAGCAATAATTTTTAAAATCGATCCTAATAATATTTCATTCGCATTGAAATTTTAGTGATGATATTATAATAATCACTTGTTTTTTTTTTCAGGTCGCCGTTCCTAATACTCGTGATACTCTTAGCACAATTTACAATATTTGCTGATACCTTCAGTCACGTAAGTACCAAGCCTTAGACTAATAATTTTGTGTGAAAATATAGTTCTCTTGCTTTGTTTAGCATGTGCGGCATCAAAAAAATAGATTTAAAAGACAACAAGGCGAAAATCAATACCTGCCCGGTAGCTACGTGACTAATGACGAAGAAGGATTACCAGATGGTGGTCCATGGCAAGAATGGTCCTCACCAAGCGCATGCAGTCGCAGTTGTGGTGGTGGTGTTGCCACTCAGTATCGCACATGCACGCTGGGTCACAATTGCCGCGGTCCAACTAGGAAATATTTTTCTTGTAGCACTCAGGATTGTCCGGATAATGCCGATTTTCGTGCGCAACAATGTTCGGAATATGATAGCATACCTTTTGAAGGAGTCACCTATCAGTAGGTTTTTTTCTAGACATTCTAGTCCTTTGTTTAAAATATCTATAAACAAATTTTGAATTTGCTTTCAGATGGATCCCTTACACAAAGGCCCCGAATCCTTGCGAACTCAATTGCATGCCACGTGGCGAACGCTTCTACTTTCGTCATAAATTGCATGTAGCTGATGGTACTCGATGTAGTGATGAAGAACTAGATGTTTGTGTTGAAGGAAAATGTCAGGTAAAGACGTGGCTTTCTTTTTTACGAACTCTTTGCTAATGATAAATATTGGGCTAGCCTGTAGGATGTGATCACATGTTGGGGTCAAGTGCACGTGAAGATAAATGCCGAGACTGTGCTGGAGACGGTTCCAATTGTGCAACTGTAAGCAACAGTATCGATTTGCAGGACCTCCAAAAAGGATACAATGACATAATTCTCATACCCACTGGTGCGACTAATATTGAAGTTAAAGAACGGGCTCCATCCAATAATTATTTAGCCGTAAGGAATCAAACAGGACATTATTATCTAAACGGCAATTGGCGCATCGATTTTCCGAAATCACTTGAGTTCTCGGGTTGTAAATTCCACTATAGTAGATATCCGCAAGGATTTTCCGCTCCTGATAGTTTGACTTGCTTGGGACCAACTAATGAACCACTTGTAATTGTTCTATTGCTTCAAGATACGAACGTTGGCGTCGAATACGAATATAGTATGCCAAAAAATATTGTTTCAAGTACACAAAACGAAACCTACGTCTGGACTTACGATCAATTCACACCGTGTACGTCAAGTTGTGGAGGTGGTGTTCAATACAGAAATGTTTCATGTGCTGGTCGAGTAACATTAGACCCCGTTGATCCCAGTTTATGCGATCCAAGCAATCGTCCAACCGAAGGTCAACGATGTGGCGATCAACCGTGTGACGCTACATGGATTACAAAGCCGTGGGGAAAATGTTCAGCACCATGTGGAGTAGGTGGGACACAAACTAGACAAGTAGTATGTGAACGCGTCATTGCTAGTGGTGTAGCAAGTATTGTTGATGATGAACAGTGCGATAATATTCAAAAACCAGATACTGAACAGCCATGTAATCAAGGACAAGTATGCGCCGAATGGCACAGTGGTCCATGGAAACCGTGTGATCACTTATGCGGTGGCGGAAAGGAAACGAGAGTCGTAACATGTTTTAGAAAAGTTAAAGGCAAGAAAGAAAAGCTGGATGATTCTGAGTGTACCGAAGGCAAGCCTGAGACTGAGAAGATTTGTAATCAAAGACCTTGTGAAGGTGTTGATTGGGTTACGTCTGATTGGTCAGGTTGTGACAAATGTGGACTAACATCTGAATCTAGGAGGGTACAATGTGCTACTGCAAAGGGGGAAGTGCATCCGGAAGAATTGTGTAAAGCCGATGAAAAACCAGAGAACGAGCGTGAGTGTACTACTGAAATGAAAGATTGCGAATATGAATGGTACGCGTCCCAGTGGAGTGCATGCTCAGCTAAATGTGGTACGGGAGTGCAAACACGCAAAGTATTCTGTGCCTCTATTGAAGATCTTACAAAAGCTGAGGATTCAAAATGTGACGAATCTATAAAATATAATAGCACAATGGAATGCCAGGGTGAAGAGGAAACTTGTGCTGGGGAATGGTTCAGTGGTCCATGGAGTAAATGTTCAAAAGATTGTGGAGGCGGGGAGAAGACACGAAAAGTGATATGCATGAAGGATGATGAAACTGTAGCAGCAACGGAATGTGGACCTGACCTAATTCCATCAGGTTCGGAGCAATGCAATACTCAAGCTTGTGACAAAGATGAAGTACTTCCACTTGATGTTACCAAACCGATTGATGTAAGTGAAGAAACTAAAGAGACTGAAGGTGGTACTATGGACACTCAGGAAACTAAAGAAACGCCTGAAGGTACCGGCTTCACGACTGAAGCGGGAACTTCAATGACAACCGAGGACGATTATGAGATTGTAGAAACTGATGATTGTGATGATGGTGAATGGGTCGATGATGATGATGAGTGGGATGAAGAAGACGAAGAAAAAGAAGGTACTACACCGATTGACTCCATCACCATTGATTCAGGATCGTCTACCGAGGCATCTCTTGCAACGGACGATTTAATGTTAAGTGATTCTACTGGAACAGATATAACTGGCGAAACACAAAGCACAATTGCTATGGAAACATCGGACATAATGGAAACTGGTTCAGGAGAAGATACAAGTGCGATTGATACAACTGTTTCTGGTGTTTCTGATTCAACAATTGAAGAGGGTTCCGGGGAAGAAACGAAGTCGTCAGATACCGCCACTGATACATCCGATATCAGTGATGCAACAGATATTACTGATTCAAGTGCAGATACTGAAGCAACTGAGTTTACTGAAACTACTGATCGATCAGACTCTACAGATGCTACAGAAACAAGTGCTTCCGATACTGTGTCAGAGACCTCGGATTCTGGTTCTACTGAAATCACCTCGGAGTCATCTACTGATGGCATGTCTACGTCAGATGTTACTGAATCCTCATCGACTTCGGATCAATCCAGTGATTCAACAGAAACCACCGATTCAACAGAAACCACTGAATCAACTGAAACAACTGATTCAACTGGAAGTACTGATTCTACTGCAAGTCCTGATTCAACTGAAACCACTGATTCAACTGAAACCACTGATTCGACTGAAACCACTGAAACAACTGAGAGTACTGATACTACAGCAGATACTGAAAGCACTTCCGAGACATCTACCACGGATATGTCGTCATCTTCTGATGAAACGACCAGCGATTCCACAGATATCACAACAGAGTCCAGTGATTCTACATCTACGAATGGTATCTCTACCACTGATATTAGTACCGATGCGGAGGAATCTACTGATGGGATTGCTAGTTCGGATACAGATGTTGATGCTGAAACTGATGGTGAAAAGAAAACTACTAAGAAACCAGATATAACTGGACAAACAGAAGAATCGCTTTCTACCGAAACTAGTGCCTCTACTCAATCAACCACTGACTTTACAGGATCAACAATAGAATTTACAGGAGCGACCGAATCAACTACAGAGTTTACAGGAAGTACTGAATCGACAACTGAGTTTAGTGGAAGTACGGAATCTACTACAGAATTTACCGGAAGCACGGAATCGACTACAGAGTTTACTGGAATTACGGATTCGACTATAGAATTCACTGGTTCTACCGAATCAACAACTGAATTCACTGGAAGTACTGAATCCACAACAGAATTTACTGGGTCAACGGATGTTGACATTTGGTCATCGTCCACTGAAATTGGTTCGACAGATTGGACAACAACAGAAATCACTGAAGAACTATTTACGCCAAAACTTAAGAAGTGC
The DNA here is from genome assembly GCA_030264535.1 of Liometoxenus newtonarum. NCBI lineage: Eukaryota > Metazoa > Arthropoda > Insecta > Coleoptera > Staphylinidae > Liometoxenus > Liometoxenus newtonarum. Next base: position 13,212 of record JARJEB010010791.1, on the reverse strand, counting down.
AGAAGGAAAAAGAGGAAAGATTGCAAGACTGCGCCGAATGGTTGCTGTCCGGACAAAATTACAGCTGCAGAAGGTCCCTTCGATAAAGGATGCCCAATGCCAAAGACATGTCAAGAAGCTAAATACGGTTGCTGTGAAGATGGTGTATCGGCTGCCATGGGTAAGAACTTTAAAGGATGTCCGCCAACACATTGTGAAGAAACGTTGTTTGGTTGCTGTCCTGATAAGAAAACTCCCGCTGAAGGAGAGAATAAAGAAGGATGTCCACCACCACCACCCAAGTGTCTCAAATCAAGGTATATTAGTTTTAAAGAAACATTTTCGAATTTGAAATATTTGTTATTTTCTATGTAGATATGGATGTTGTAAGGACAATATCACAAAAGCTAAAGGCCCTGACTTCAAGGGTTGCGACAAGGACAAAGAAGATTGCAATAAATCCAAATTTGGCTGTTGTCCTGATGGTAAAAACGCTGCCGAAGGTGATTACTATAAGGGCTGCGATATCAATTGCAAAGAATCACAATTTGGCTGTTGTCCTGATGGAGTTGCTCCAGCTGAAGGACTCAACTTCAAAGGATGTGAAACACCTTGTTCTAATAGCTCATTCGGCTGTTGTGAAGATGGTGTTACGCCAGCTCACGGTTATTACAGAGAAGGATGTTGTCTATCCTCTCCATATGGCTGTTGTCCAGATAATATTAAAGCTGCAGAAGGTGAAAATCTCGAAGGCTGCGGATGCGAATATTCGGCGTACAGATGCTGCCCAGATAATGCCACGCCTGCTCGAGGACCAAACAATGAAGGCTGCGGATGTGAATACACACACAACGGGTGCTGTCCTGATACTTACACTCCAGCTGCTGGTCCTGAATATCAAGGCTGCCAATGTCACACCTACCAATTTGGTTGCTGTCCCGATGGTGTCAGTGTGGCGAAAGGACCACATCAACAAGGATGTGGTTGTCGCAATACTGAATTTGGTTGTTGTCCTGACAATCAGACATTAGCTGAAGGACCAAATAATCAGGGCTGTGGATGCGACTCAAGCGCTTTCGGTTGTTGTTTAGACGGCATTACCGAGGCGAAAGGAGAGAACTTTGAAGGTTGCGAAGAGAAGCCTGACGATAAACAAGCGGGATGTTGGCAAATGAAGGAACATGGTCCTTGTAGAAACTTCTCTGTCAAATGGTACTACGACCAAGATTATGGTGGCTGTGCTAGATTCTATTATGGTGGATGCGAAGGCAATGACAATAGATTCAGAAACATGGAGGACTGCAGTGCGACTTGTGTTGAGCCCAACGGACGCGATCGTTGCAAATTACCGAAAGTTACCGGAGGTTGCGAAAGATACAATCCGAGTTGGTATTATGATAAAGATCGCAATCATTGTGCACAATTTATTTGGGGTGGATGTTTGGGCAATAATAATCGTTTTGAAACAAGTGAAGAGTGTATTAAGGAGTGTGTAGTAGATAATAGTATTGATGCCTGTGACCAATCAAAGGAAGAAGGACCATGTCGCGGACAGTATTTGAGGTGGTATTACAACAATGAGACGTCCAGATGTGAGCAGTTCTATTATGGTGGTTGTCAAGCTAATCACAACAACTTCCCAACAGAAGAAGCTTGTAATCAACAATGTTCTGCTCCAAACAGGAAGAAAGGTATTTTTAGGTTATAATCATATTATTTTTAAGCCAATGCCACTAATATTTTTAGTTTTTAATAAAAATGTAAAAAATGCTGCAATTTATGTGGTGATGGTACTAATGGTAGTTGCATGTTTATTTTTATTTTTTTGGGGTACTAATTGATTAGAACACTGCTCACTACCCATTGCACAAGGTAATTGTGAAGGTCGGGAGCCTAGATGGTTTTACGGTGCTTCCGAAAAACGGTGCATGCCCTTCTATTATACCGGCTGTGAGGGTAACAGAAATAATTTCGTCAGTCAGGAGCACTGCGAAGCTGACTGTCCTAGAGAAATACGTAAGTTGCATGAGTGAAACCAAATTTTTATTTTGTCAAATTTGTATGTGTATCACAGATTTCAAATTTTAACAATTGTTTACATCCAAAATTTAATATTTCTTTAGAAAAAGATACGTGCCATTTACCAGCTGAAATTGGTGAATGTGCCGATTATAAGGAACGCTGGTACTACAACACTGCTGAAAAAACCTGCCGTCAATTCTATTACGGTGGATGTGGTGGTAATGGCAACAATTTCGCAACAGAAAGCGAATGTCTTGGACGTTGCGAACGACCAACAACTCCACCCCCGGAACCACAAAGACCGTATTCTCCGCAACCTGGAGAAGAACAACCACAGCAACCTCAACATCCATTTAATATCGACAAATGTTTCTTGCCTATGGATTCAGGTCCATGCCGTAATGAATCCGAAGCTCGGTGGTTCTACGATCGTGACGGGGTGTGCCAGCAATTCATGTATGGAGGATGTGAGGGCAATGCCAATAATTTCAAGACTCAAGATGAGTGTCGTCAAATGTGTGGAAATGCTCAAAACTTGTGCACGCTACCAAAAATTGTCGGACCATGTAGAGGAGAATTCCCTCAGTATTACTACGATCGTGAATCCGATTCTTGCCAACAGTTTGTCTATGGTGGTTGTTTGGGCAATGACAATCGGTTTGATCATTTAAATGAATGCGAACAGAGTTGCAAGCAAGGCGGGCATACTTATGCGACAGAAGCTCCTCAAGGTAAACAACAATTTCTGTAATTACATCCTCAATAATTGTTTTATTAACGAAATTAGATCATGAAACTGCCACGTGTTATCAACGAGTGGACCCTGGTTATTGCAATGAGAGTATTGCTTCATTTTATTTTAATCCTGAAAGTCAACGTTGTGAGGCCTTCACATATAGTGGATGTGGTGGCAACGCTAATCGTTTTACGAGCAACGAGCAATGCGAACGACAATGCGGCATGTTCCGGGGCCAAGACGTATGTAGTCTCTCGCCAGATCCAGGATCTTGCCGTGGCTTTTTCCGCAAATTCTATTACGATCGCAACTCTGGTACTTGCAACGAATTTGGCTATGGTGGATGCGACGGCAATGGAAATCGATTTAGTTCAGTCCAGGAATGCGAAGACGTTTGCATCAAACGCGATGAAACCAAGCCAAATCGAACAAGCAGCGGTAAGTCAACTAGCATTTCAAACAAGATTACGTTTTAATTTATAACTGCGATTTATACTTAATATAAATTTGTTATAAATTAGAAATATGTCGATTACCTGTTGATGTCGGCTCATGTAGCGACGGTCTGAAGAGGTGGTACTTTGATGACAGCAGAGGTGAATGCGTTGGATTCATATATACTGGTTGCGGTGGCAACTTCAATCAGTTCAGTAGTTTCCACGATTGCGTTAATACTTGCAGAGATTATTTACGACCGAGTAAGTTGAATCTCTAGCGACTATCAGCAAATAAATGTAGAAATAGTGGCTTTTAACTGTTCGCATACCACAAACGCACTTTACTATACCACATTAAATATCATTTATTGGTTATCTCCACCATTGCCGTCCAATTAATTTCAACATTGAAAATTTTGTAGATAATGAAATTGAACCATCCAATGCTAATTGTCAAGACCAAGAAGATGCATGCAGACGATTACAATGTCCATATGGTATTCAAGCACAAGTTGATAATGCCGGGTGCACTATTTGTTCTTGTTATGATCCCTGCAATGATATAGATTGTCAGCCTGGAACCCAATGCGGCATCGACGTGAACAATAATCGAAGAACGTCTGAAGATCCAACGTTTATCGCAGTTTGTAGACAAGGTAATGGTGACATTAGTATGGTGATATTAGGTAATTAAAATTACTTACATTTTATATTTACAGTCAATAAGTCTGGTATTTGTCCACACCTCCAACCAAGATCCCATGAAAATTGCGATCAGTACGAAGAATGTCGCACCGATAGTGACTGCACAATGGATCTAAAATGTTGTTCAACTGGTGGTTGCGGTACATCCTGTGTTGCTCCTCATTCTGAAAGCCCAGCGGAACAACAATTATCTACCAGTTATCAACCAGCTTATACTGTTGCACCAATTGAAGCTGGACGTATGTAGAAAAAAACATTTATAAGATATATTAGTGAATAACTCTTCCATTGCAGATTATGCCCCTGTAATTGATGATGTTGCTTATGAACCGGAAGTTACTGGTCGTGAAGGGGACTTTGCAACATTGAATTGTGCTATTAGAGGTAATCCACATCCTACCATAACATGGAGTAAAGATAATCTTCTTGTAAGTACCTACACTTATATCCTTATTCGGTTCGCCGAATACAGGCAGTAAGAACATTGCTAGGAGCCGCCTTGATTGCGCAAATACACGCGCGTGAATTCAAAAAGATGTAATAAAAGTCCTTCATAATCAAAATTGAAGCACAAATTTCAAATTTGACAAGCGCTGTTTGATAAATACGCGAGCTGCAAGCAACAAGCAATTCAAATTTGGCGCGCGTTTGTGGGAGGAACACCTACTGACTGTGTTCGGCGAACTCAGTACAGCCTGATAATATAAATCTACACGTATGTAATCGTGTTCCAGATTGAAGGTCGTTTACCAAGATATAGATTACTCTTGGACGGCAATTTGCAAATTATTACCCTTCATCGTACTGATAGCGGAGTCTACTTATGCACAGCAGACAATGCCGTAGGACCTCCACTTCAAAACAGCATCGAACTGAACGTCGCAGGTATATATTTCATTCCCTGCATCATAGAAAAATTAACAGATCTAGTTATTGGTGTTAGTTGATTTAATATATTAATTGCATGTTATGGTTTTGTCTAACCCGTGGTATTTAGATGGTGAACCATTTGCGGCTAAACTGTTAGATGTTCCCGAAGACGAACGTTCTGTAGTTGTCTCGTTGGGTTCATCCGCGTCACTTAACTGTTACGCATTGGGCTTCCCCATTCCTACCGTAACATGGTGGAAGGATCAATCAATGATACCATTAAAGACAAGTCAATACGAACAGCGAAAGGACTATTCTTTGCTTATCCACAAAGTGGAATTGTCTGACCTTGGTGTTTATACTTGCCAGACCTACAACGGATTGGGCAAGGCAGCCAGTTGGAGTGTAACTGTACAGGCACAAGGTCCTGTTTACAGTACGAATCCGGATGATTTTAAATATATGAAATACGTACTTGATTCAGAACCATTACGTCCGGAACCCACACAATCTGTATATAATCCTTACCGACCGGAACATATTTATCCAACCCCACAACCTGCATATATACCACCGCGTGTTATATACACTGAACCGCCAAGAATTTATGAGGGTATGCATGAAGTTTTGTTTAATATTATCAGCTGGCAATCAGTGATGGCATTTGCACCGGGTGCAAATGTTTTTGCAGCGAGAGCAGCAAGTGCAATCGTTTGTACCAATTTTATGCGTCTGATAAGTCACTCTAACTACTCTGAGTAGTTATAGGACGCACAATGATCAGGTCGGAGCTACTCTGAGTAGTTTACACGAACATATCGGAGGCAATGCACCAATTGGACCGAATAATTTTGAATTTTACCCTCAGGGTGCAAATGTTTGATTGCACGGTTGCAAACTGTGTTTATTTGCACAGGTGTAAACCGGCTTGCCATCACTGGCTGCAATATAATTTTATATGTACTTGCATGTGGTTAACACAACATAAATTATTAAATTTCAACAAAAAAATGTTAGTTTTTAGAGATTGTTTTAATTGACTTAATTTCTAGTTCCAGTAAATGTACGAGTTAATCCAGTGGAAATATCAGCCAATGTTGGAAGCGACGTAGGAATTTCTTGTGATGTTGATGGTTACCCAGTGCCACGTGTCGACTGGTTTAAGGATAATGAGCGTATCGAAAGATCTGAGCATTTTGATATAACCGAAAGCAATCGTTTGATCATTAGGAATGTCACAAACATGGATGTTGGAACTTATAAGTGTGAAGCGACCAACGTATACTCCCAATCAAGTGGCAGTGCCATAGTTACCATCAAAAGAGGTGCGTATTTTTTCCTACTCTTAGTTTACACCTAATGTTACACCTAATGTGTTCCAAAACCTACTCATCCTGTCTTTATTTTCATTTTTGATTGTACCCTAAATACTATTTTTTTAAAATTGTCTTGAAGTAGCCGTTTACTTTTTTTCCATTCTTTCTTCATCCATAAATGTTGATTTGAAGTAGGTAGCTAAATGTGATGTGCTATTTTTTTCCATTCTTTCTTCATCCAGGAAGTAGGTAGCTAAATGTGATGTGATATCTTTTGTAGGACCATTCATTCCTAAAAACTGCACGGACAACCCATTCCTTGCTAATTGCGGAATAATCGTAAGAAACGACCTCTGCAATCACAAATACTATTCGAGATTCTGCTGTAGATCGTGCGCTGAAGCAGGTAAATTGAACTTAAACTCGCAGCACGATGAAAGCTTCGATAATAACAACGTGTAATTTAAATATAGCGCGTAATTGCAATTTGTCTCAGCGCAAAATAATTAAATTATCGTTTTTAACTAGTCCGATTTATAATAAATTTTCTTCTTCTTTCTTTTAAATCATTACTTGACATACATTTTAATGGTCAAAAATAAACCTATTAGAAATTAAATAAAAAAATATTAAATCGTAAAATCACAATGACATTTTTGGAAATTATCATAATCTTATTATTTGTACATAGATAAGAAAGCATTTAATGATTTAATTAATATATTTGTTTGTAATTTCAAATATTTTCATTGCAAAATGCTTGCGATCGCCATCACTAAACGTGCCAATTATATTTAAACAAAGCAAATATTCTATTGTGTTCGATTATAACATTAAAATTATTAAAATAACTAAATAAGTGTCACTTAAATACTTTATGTTTAATGATTAAGAACTATACTGTATTTTTCTACTTGCAATAAGAGCTATAACAAACAGTACTTTGACCATTTTCTTTGTTCCTTTACCAAATAAATAACAATAGTTTACTTTACATATTCAGATTTAAAATAATCACACGAGGGCTATAATATGAGGCACGAGACTGAGTTAGGTGCTACACATCGCTTTTATTATGTTCACTGCTTTTCCTACGATAACATTTTCCCATCGGAAAATTAATAAAATGTTTATAAGATGATCGTGAGTGACAACAACTGATCAATGTAATTTAAATGAAGTGCGAGAAAGTTACTTGTAACTTTAGCTCCACGCAGTTGGGCTTGAGAAATTGTCAATTTTTTATTCCGTAGCTTGTGACAAAAGTCTCCTTCCTTCCCTATCCTGATAATAAATATAGAATCAGTCTTGTTCGCAACAAATAAACTAGTCCAAAAACAATGCGCCTCTGGACAGAATTCAGTTTTCAAATTAAGCGTAAAAATTAAACAATGGAAGTTGTTAAGTTCTTTGAAAACCTGAATCAAAATCAAATTGTGAGAGTGATCAAAAAGGGTTGTTCATCTTAATACATATGAAACAGTATCATTTTTTACTCTAAAATTTTATTTAATATTTGATAATCCATTAACAAATTCATTTTTATGATCATTTACTGATATAATTTGGTCCATAAAAAAAGAAATATTTAAAGTTTTTTCTTTTTGTAATCAAAATCAAAAATGTCGCTTTTATTTCAATTAATTGTTTTCCCATACAAAATCAACCATATTAAAAGGTAAAAATGCGTTTGAATTGAACTACGGTTTGATCATTAGTTAATTATACGTTATTGACTTCATTACTTGCTGTTACAGGTATATAAATTATTAATCCTACTAATTAAATATTATTAATTAATTAATTTTTCGCTTTTTTAGATTAAATGCACTCGAAAGCGAACGAAATGAAGATACATTAAAAGAAGTAATTTGAGTACAGTACGCGCGCGTTTAGATTTCCTTCGGTGGAGCTGCGCACTGGTTCAAAAATCATGGAAGGGGGAAATTTCAAAATTGTCAGCGGCGTAGATATTTTTGATTTGTTTGTCACTTGGCTTCATTTTTCCTGGAATAGCGATTAATACCATAATATTTGTCATTAATAGTATATTATTATATGAGCGATTATGATAGCCATTACTCACGAAGATGATGTTTGAGCCCACGAGCCGATAGGCGAGTGGCGCAAATTCATCTAAGTGAGCAATGGCCATAATCGCGAATATAATACTATGCCTTTTCTACACCTTGCACTATTTTTAACACAAAATACAAATAGGGATTTCTCAACAAAATTAACAAGTGAACCAATATGGCCGGCGACCACATACAGTTTTGACAGTAATTATCGGGTTGCTATGGTTGCTTTGAGATTTTAGATCATATAGATCAAATCGATCGGTCACTTCAAATTCGTTAAATCTTGTTGAACTTTGAAACGCGATCAATGTATTTAATTGCAGTCATTTTTAAAATCCATTATTCACGATCGTTGAATAATGAAAATCCAGTATTCACGGTAGTGAATAAGAGGTACTATGAATCATTCAAAAAATGCTAATAATGACCATATAATTAAATAGGTGTAGAAAAACATTTTTATTCGATTTCTGCCAAATTGATTAAAGTGTTTGGGTTTAATATACATAGGCAATTATATTTGCATTGTTAATATGTTGGGAAAAATAGTCCCAACATGTGACGCCCTGGAAAAAATCGCCTTCGGAAATCTTCGGGCTGCGCAACCTGAGGAAATCTAAACGCGCGCGTACTGTATTTTGGTAAACAAACAAAAAATGCCTGACATTGGTTATTGGAAGTTATGAATTATATTCGGTATGGTGTTCCGTAACTTAAGTTAATAAATGGGTAATCGAAATGGTTTATAAAATCATAATATGTTGTCATACAAATCATACAATGTTCGAAATAGAAATTATTGTAATAACGTAATAAATGGATTGGATTTCTAATTGGTTAATCAATTGATCTAAGAACCGAGACGAAGCTACTAATGCGATAAGTTGATACTAGCACATCATGCTTAGTAATGAATTCGCATAGGCCATTGGTTTTACGTCCGGATGAGGCTAAAAAAAGATTACGTTAATTACCGCCTCGTAATATAATAATAATAATTACGTTTTCTTTTTACTGGTTCATCAGCAGTGCGTTTAGAATGAGAGAAATAGTTCCTTACCTGAACACTATTTCTCTCAAACTGAACGCACGACTTAGTTTGGAGCAAAATGAGGACAGCAAAAAGAACAAGGCTATTATCTGTTCGACCGCTTCGAAAAAGAACAAAAAGTAGGCTTCCTAGAACCGATATTTTAACCATAGACCTAATACTATTAAAACTACTGGATGCTCCCTTTCCTATACCTTGTGTGTAACGATTCGTACCTACTCATGTCCTTTTCACATTGAGAGAGCGCACTATAGACAGGGGCACTGTCATTGCGCTTTGATGAGTGCACAGACTTTTAAATTGTCACTGTTATTGCGCTTTCACTGCATAGACAATTAAATATTACATTATCAACGAAAGCAACCTTGTTTGAAATAGTAAATTATGAAGCAGACCCCAGTCACGTGATCGCCCTATACCCCTCTCTTACTAAACGACTAGGTACGCAATTTCTCTCCCTCTACTCTGAATATCCAGTAGTTTTAATAGTATTAGATCTATGATTTTAACACATATTGCTGTAAACGGTAGTTTTTCGATGGTCGAACAAACACAATGTTAATATGATAATACTTACAACTGCTTCGTACGTTGTATATTTGGGTATCATATCTTTGCCGTTCAAAACGATGAACGCACCTTTGTTGCCCATAGTATCACTAAAACAACAGAATGTTATGATGGGTGAACCATTTTCGTATTAATAAAGAAATTTAAAAGATGTACGTACCAATAATTTGGCGCCGAGAATACTGTAATGCACTTTCCATCGTGCGCCACTTCATATCCATCATTCTTAACTTCATGACTCCGAATTACGTAGTCCAAATTATTCAATTCTAGGAAGTGTTTCGTTACATCTGGCCCGAACTGACAACCGACTCCTCGTTTACTTGGCGCACGACCATCCTGCGGTTGCGGATCACTCCAAAGCAGCTCACACATAGGCCCTTCGTCTGGTGGCTGTCTGTTGCGTTCAATGTTGCGAATTTCCTCCAAGGTAACTCCATCGCGACTGAACAAACCACCATGCATAACGAGCACACGATTATTCAGACAATGAGCCAACGGTAACCAATTGTAAACTTCGGTGAAGAGGTCAGCCATTTGCCCTGTGTACTTGGCTTTCACTTCACCTTCGAATCCGTACATCTGGTTCATAGTTGCGCTTTCGTGATTTCCGCGCGACATAAAGAAATTGTTTGGATAGAGAAGTTTGAAACCGAACAAAGTGAATATGCATTCGACGGAGAATGATCCTCGATCGACAAAATCCCCATTAAATAACTAAAATTGAAAATAACTCGATTACTTACAATCGATCATGATAAACGAAAGCAGAAATGCCTACATAAGGATTGGTTGATGATGGCAGTCCGTTTTTATCAAATATATTCATGAGGTCATAAAATTGCCCATGAATATCGCCGCAAACTGTAAACTTGTCTGCATCAGCAATTGGAACATCAATCATTGAAGGTTGAGCCATAAAATATGTTTTTATATCTAACAATATTTTGTACGCGTATTTTCTATGCAATTTTCCTCGATTCTTGTACAGTTCCATTAGTTCCTTCATAAATTTTAGGGTAACTTTGCCATCTTCCAATTCAGGACCTGTGTATTCGTTTTCGATTGCTAAACAGATAATATCGTTTATTATAAAATACATATTACAGTTTCGATGATACTTACTCATAGCATCTAAATTTATACTATCAGCAATACACTTTTTACTTTCATCTACGGCAATCGCTTTTTCAAATGCCATTTTCTTCACAATCTTCTGACACTCAGTGAACTTCATCTTTGCATCTTTATCAGTCGGCCTTGCTTTCGTAACATATTCATAATCTTTAAGTGCTTCTTTAAATTTGCCCAATGACATATGCGCTGCTGCTCTTCTATAAAATCCTTTAATGTATGACTTGTCCAAGCCAATCGCTTTGGATGCATCGGCCAAGGCATAACCGAAACATTCCGTTTTGAGATAAGCAAAACTTCGGTTGCTAAAATAAACGGCGACATTGGGATTTACGTCTATTGCTTTGGTGTAATATTCTATTGCTGTGTTGTAGTTTTGTTCTGAAAAACAAGTTCAATGTGAGGATTTATGTGAATTTTTTTGTGATTAATTTGCCAATTACATATAACCTCGTGTTAGAAGGGATTTCCACAGAAAAAGAACGTTTAGTTTTGCATTCAAAAAAAAAGACCAAAATAAATTCTAGATATTGAAGCCCTTTCAGAATTAGCTTGGTTAATAAGAGACAATTTAAAGCAAAAAATAAAATAAAAACTATGACAATAGTGCTACGCAATTAATAGAAGTAATCAAATTCACATTTAATAGGCCTAATTCGATATCTAAATACAATTATTTGCCTTTGTTAATTCTGTATAATTAACAAGGTCAACTAATTTAATTTTAAAAGCAGAAAATATAATTTTACCGAGTCATGAGGTTAGAAGTTGTCACACAAATCATGTGAAGTTTAAAAAGTTCTTGAAAAAGTAATGACTTACTCTTAAAGTAACCGTTGGCTTCATTCTTGAGCTTTTCCGCACAATCGGTATTTTCAGGAGAAACTGTGGCCTTTTCACTCATATTTTATAAAATAAAATTGGACAAACGGAACTAACTGGCAATCAAGAGAAATGCACAAGCAGCACATGCAGAGCCATAGACGTATTAAAAGTCAACTTCATGCTTTCAATTATGTGACATTTGACGTACCGTTGGCAGAACTGAATTTTAATTTTGATTTTTTTTTTATTTCTCAATATAAATAATAAAATATAATAATTTACTTTTACTATTTATATTTGACACTATTCACGCAATTTTAATATAATTACGAAACAGTATAAACTATTAGTACCCAATCGAAAGCCGAAACATAAATTTCAAAATGACAACATTCAACTTAACAATTCGTTAGGTTACTAATAGCGTTTTCCAGTGGCAACACTCGTGCAGATCTGGTGTTACACCGGTTTATAAGAAAAAAACTACACCAGTGTAGCCCGGTGTAGCCTCATTGGAACACACATTTTAAAAATCTTTTAGAACTTAACCTATAAAAGATTGTTTAAAGCATCGAGTTGAAGCCGAGGTTGAAGCATGGGTTCGAAGCGAGGTTTGAAGTTTGAAAACTCATTTGTACTTAGCATTTGTAAATTTTGATCTAAGATATGTGTGACAAAATCACATTTGTAATCAATCATGATTATTTTGATGTACATCTTAATGACATTTTAAAATAAGAAAATCCAAAGTTAGCATGTAAGCAAGTCAGAACTGTCCAGATTTGCATAAAGAATAATTTATATTTTTATATTTGGCAATTTTTTTGGCTCCAAAAAGTCGTGCAGGTCTTCATCACTTGATGAAGAACTGGAAGATAGAAGTTCGGCTCTTCGGCTGACAAATCAACTCTGGAGTCCATCATAAATTGATTAACATAACCACAATATAAATAGACCAGTTCGGAACGATGTTTTGACATCTTGACACTTTGGTGTCATCCAGACCATATCTGGCAACGTTTTTACTGTAGTGTGTAAGAAAGATAACTATAAAATAATTCAATCTTATTGGCTAATCATTCCAAAAACAACGATGCCTAATGGCTGGATGGCACTTTGACAGCATAAATCAGCTGTACCGAACTGCCTTATTACACTGGAACTGAACCCGACTCGTAGAGCTCGTGCAGATTTTTTTACACTGGTGCATTTTTATTGCACCAGGTTTCCCATTAGAAAACAAAATTTTGCACTGAAAATGCCATTGGAACACAAAAAGTGTTTTCAGTGTTAAACTAGTTCTGCCACTCGAAAACGCATGTTTTTGAAAAGGCTTGTTTCATCAAAGTACCGAACTAGTTCCGCACAGTTCCGAACTGTACGACGCATGAGCAGTTTTAAAAAACCAACGCTTTTTCAAAACTGCTTATGCGTCGGACAGTTCGGAACGGTTCAGAACTAGTTCGGTAATTTGATGAAACAAACC